>RPOG01001704.1:0-131844 GCA_008086565.1 Thalassoma bifasciatum
GCGCAGTTACAGGCATCCAAGAAGTGGTGATATGACCTTGCTGTGTTTGGTCAGGCGGGCAGGGGGAGGCATGCCTTTGGAAAAACAGTGACACAAAGCTGGGCTCTGCTCCATCAGTTTAAAATGCAGCAATTCAACCAAGGCTTTGCAGATGGACAATATATTTCCTGAATATCTGTTCATATTCACTTGACCACAGATCATTTGGACAGTCTGAATCATGTCGGCTGTTGCTCAGACCTTAAGCCAAAACTGCAGTGGCCTTATGTTAAAACATCTGTTACTTAAGGAAAACCATCTTTACACCTATTTTCAAAAGTGTACGTTCAAAGATTAAGCCCAGGAAGAGTGAGTCTCTGTTGGTTCAAGATAAGACTCTTCTCATTCTTTAGCTATTTCTCTCATAAGACTAAAACATTAAACACTTGCAGTAAATCATGTGTTTTTTTCATCCCTGAGTGACTTCTTCTATCACAATCTGCCTGTCAAGCTTTTTCAAGTGGTCACAGTGATTTTCCTATCCTGCAGTTAGCACTTTAAAAGCTTTTTTTTCTCCACTCCTCACCACGACATCCCGTGACAGCTGTAATTCTCTGCTGATTGACAGGTGATTGTGTCTCCTCTCTCTTCTCTGCATAAAGATGTTCAGACGTGAACTTTTTCTACTTATTTTCACTTGTCTGGAATTTATTCCTTCTGGAGTCGCAGGAAGTTACACAAGCATCCAGAAACATTTTGGATGTCTGAATTAACGCCTCCAAGACTGAAACAGGATTAAAAATATTAAAAATGTAAATGAAAAACTTGTTTGTCCAACAACATGTAATCTTAGACTTCTAAAACATGCATGTAGTCTCAGTGATAATATCAAGTGGTTTCCACAGATACATATTACAGCCATAAGAAGACGCTCATCATATTGATAATATCAACTTTTATAAATTCTACTGAGGGAATGAGCTCAGGTGGGGAGCATACACTTTCAACTGCCCACTTCACAGTAAGCTCTGTCTTGTCTGTAATTACACAAATCATGTCCCTTAAACTTTCTTTTTCATAATCAAAACATGTCAATTCAGGAAAAAGAAATGTATTCCATAGTATTGTTTTGAGTATACATGCCTACTTAGACAAAATACATTCTTGTTACAGGGTGTAAAGGTTCATTTTTTCTGTAAGAAGTAACATCTTACTCTTTTGCGTAACTAATATTTGCTGATCTTTCAGGGCCAACCTCAAGTGGACACTTAAAGAACTGCAATTTTTTTGTATTTCCTCACTGCCTTTATTTTTTAACAACAGAGATTGATGCTTGAAAAACACCAATACTGCAACATTTTCCATATACGCTACATCAGTAATCTGCTTTAATGTTAATGTATGTGAAATGTAAAATAGTATCTTTTGAATGAAAGCTTCGATGAAATCATCAATGCTGTCCTCAAAAAATGACCCTGTCCACATTCGAACACTGGGAGCCAGCTTCTTTGGAGCCTACTCTTCATATCTGTGCTGAAAGTCAGTTGTACAAGCCAAAGAAAAAGAAAAAAAAAACAAGGATTTGACATCTTTTTTTCAAAGTAAGAGTAGTTTTTTGGACACAGTTCCTGGCTATGAGCAACAGCTCTTTAGAGTCTGGAGTGCTGTTGAGATTGCTGGTAGTCATATCCTCGTTCTTTGAAAAGAGTCATGCTATGGTGACCTCCCGTATTTAGTCTTTGTGTTGAGCTTGGCGAACAGGATGCTTCTTATTTGGAGGACAGACAGTCTTTCTTTTCTTTTTTTATCATCTTGTTCGACTCCCCGAATTAAGTAGAAAAATGCAAAGTGATCAGGGAAGGGATGATTTTCCTTTGAATAAACAACCTTGAAATATCAAAGATGTCAAATATGAAGGCTTGGTTAGTTTCCCAGAACTTAAAAAAGATGATGTCATAGGGACACTTGTTGCAATATTTCTGACACTACTTTTAATTATTTAAATGTGGTATTGAATTTACAAAGAGAGTGCAAAAAGTCTGCTCCAGGTGGGGGTCATGACCAGAACTAATATAAATCCAGTACAGTCTCCTCCAACTGGCAAGATGTACAGGCTTACAATGTTGAGAAGCAATCTTTATAGAAGTCAAAACTTTGTGTCCCTCTTTTAAGTTGAACTCTTCTGTTTGAGCAGTGCCAAACTCACCAGAAGCATGAGACAGCTGCATGTCAAACATTTGCTTTTAGACTTCTCAGCTTTAACAGACTAATTTGACATGATTGTATTTAATGGTAATTTGAACACAGGGCCCTGCATGTTTGAAACTTGTGCCTCTACAGTCATGCTTTGAGTCTTAGGGTCACAGACCAGGTGTTGTATTTGACAGTTCTGGAGTGAAACGTGTTTCTGAAGACTGTAGTTAAATTGACTGCTGGCTTGGTGGCAACCTGTCAGTGTCATTTCAACAATCACCCTCTGTTCTGCTGCTCCTTTTGATCCCTCCATGTGTCTGGCAGTGAATAACCTGTGTTCTTTTCTCTGCTGCAATGACATTCATCTCACACACATTTATCCTGCACACAAAGCACCAGGTGGAAATGAAGTCCATCAACAAAGGGGCGGCTACAAGGTCTCAGGCTTTCAAGTCATTTGTGCCACCACCGAGTCCAGTTTTCTGTTTGATGCTGCTGGCCGGCCGAGCGTTGTGCGCCGTGCTTGTCCCAGCCTGTGTCAAATTAAAGGTCAGCGTCTGGATGGTGAGGCAACTTTTCTCTTTATTCCAGTGCAGCCGAGGGAGAGGCCGATAAATCTGGAGGGAACGTTGTCACCGGGGAGTCGGAAAGGTCACTCCCCACAGGGAGAAGGAAGTGGAGATTCTCTCTCATTAAATCTTCCCGGCTATGTTTTTTTTTTCCCTTTTCTTTTTTTAATTCCTAAATGTCACATTCATACTCGGGTCAGCTAGCCCGAGACCACCTTTAATTAGAGCTCAGATTATTCAGTGTTTATCTCATCCAGGCTTTAAAAATGCCCCACTTTTCCCTTAAAAATAGAGCTCCACTCTGTCCCTGTCCTTGTGAAAAGAGCTTCTCCTTCAGGTGGTGGGAGATGTTACCCAGATGACACCTTCTGTGTCTGCAGCGCTCAGCTCGGTGCCTCGACGGGAACATAAAAATAGAGCTCCGATCTCCGAGGTGTAAATGACTGCTAAGCTCACACGGTGCGTGTCAAGCGTCTTACATTCACACTCGTGCGGTTAACTGACGCTCTGACCCAGAAAAGGCAGGTTTTCCACTGTCGAGCTGAGGGTCATCTTAACTCAACACGGAGCTCCAGTTCGACTCATTGTCAGCTAAACAGACTGAACTCGAGACCTTTTCCTTTGAGCCATCAAGCCTCCTGACTGGTGTAAGAGGGGGATTCTCAAGTGTGTATCAAATGTGTGCTCTTACCTGGTCTCAAAGGGGAGAAGTATCAAACCAATCTGAAAGGTAATCTAATGACACTATCACCCTTCATTGAAGATGCTGTGGTGAGCCAGTATTTTGAGCAGCGGACTGTAACCGAGCTGGAGAACTGCCATTTTAAAAGCCAGACAAGCTTTGTGATGAAATTTGTGAGAAAGTGATGAGACAGATTTTCTCTTTCACAAGAGCCTCATTAGAGATGCTCAGTTGTACTGAGGAGCTTTTAGGGTGAGTGAATGTAACAGTATGAATATGAAGCAGGCTGCTTTTAAGAAACAGCATCCATGCTGAACTTATCTTTTCTACAAAAATAAACAAATTACTTCTCTCTTAAGAGACACATGGTGACAGCTTCAGTCTTATTAAAAAATAATACTTTTGCTCTTGTCAGAGCTGTTTCAATCTGTCTGTGGTTACCTCAGAGTGTTTGCTTTCATTTACAATGTGTGACTATAGATTTAAACAAAGCCTCTTAATGCTATTTATGATCATCAACATCATTTGGGATTCACGTGTAAGGATACCAATGAAAGACAAACCTAATCCTTGTTTAATCACTTTGAACATCTTTTTTTTCACATGGATCACACGTTTGCATCTTCTTCAAAAAGGCCATTAAAACGAAAATCAAACCACCTGTTTCACTAAAGCTTAGGAAAATTAAGGAAATAACATCCACCAGTCTGTGGAGGTCTGAGACAATCCTCCCAGGAGGAAATGTTTCCATGTGAATTTCATTTCTGCAAATTGCAGTGACACAGAATACATTAGAATAACGGTTCAGCTGTGTTTGCAAAGCTTTAAAAGTGAACTCAGTAATGTGGGCTAGCTTAAATGTTTTGCTTCTGTGGGCGTCATAGCATGACTTTTGATTCTTTAAGAGATGCAGAACGGCTGTTTATTTCTCCCCATCCTGTCCTCTTTCTATTTAGCTCTGCTCTGGAGGAGGACTTCCTCCCACACTCAGGCTGTAGCCTTTGGAGACCGACACTGCTCATTCCAGGGAGCCTTCATTTCCATCAAATCATATGTTTGCATTATTAAACCGGGTGCATGCTTTGTATACAGACACTACGTGCACACACTCACATTGCAGTGCAGAATCCATCTTGGAGTCCACAGTGTTTCGGCAGAGATCTCACTCCGAGCAGCTCCTGCCCACTCTGCTCTGTGTGGCAGCGTTTCTGCTCTCCGAGTGTGTTAAATTGGAAGTTGGCGTTGCTCTGCGGGTAAAGGTTGCGTGGACCTGATTCCCTCCCACAGGCCAGCCTGCCGCTCCACTCTGCCAGGACTGAAGCCACGTGACTGTGGGAGAGCACTGATGGGGAGGTGAAGGGCACTTCAGGATCTCCCTCTAACATTAGATTTCGTAGTAGACCGCCCCCACCATTTTTTAAACAGCTCGCCGCCCACAATGCACCGCATGAAATCACTCTGCAGTGTGGGAAATCATAGATGTGCAAGCTGCTGTGCTCTCTGTTGTGGAGGTGAATCACACTGGTGTTTGATTATGCAGACTCCAGCTTGCATTGTGGAGTGGGGGTAATGGAATTTTTGACTATAGAAGAGGTGACTTTTTCACAAAAAGAAGCTGTTACTCAACAACGGAGAGGAGCACATTAGATGCGCCAGTTAAACAGGGCATAGCGAAGCTTATTTCCCAGACGTGGAGGTTTGGGAGAGCAAACAAGCCGTTCAAATTGAATCTGCACGTTCATAAATTTTATACTGGATTCAAATTTACATTCTGTCCTCACGCCCGGATGCTTGGATGTGCATACTGCTAATCTCACTGTAAACACAAACACGGAGATGTGCCACCCCCTGATAGCGGTGTCATGGAGCATGGTATCTGCTGGCTGTGTGGACTGCAGGGAGACGCGCTCCACTGCTCACCGGCCCCACTATCTGACACGGCTTGACCAGTGGGACCCTCGCTGTTTGAGAATGGATAGCACCGGCTCATGCTCTCAGTCTGGTCTGGTTGTAGTTATCTATACGTTGGGCTCTGTAGACAGTAGAGATGTACAGAGCTCTAGTAGGCTGATGTGGAAGAGGTACAGTGTTGAATGTAACATGTAAGGACATGGCTCTAGAGGTCTGTCAATCAAGAGCCTGTCTGACCTGTCAGAGGGCTGCTGACTCAAGAAAAGATAAATCCATACAGCTCAGATTCACAGACTGTGCAGGAGTGTATTCAGTTCAGACGTGAGGCCAATGGAAGTGCAGAAGTGCAGCAAAGGAAACAGCCTTCCTCTTCTTCTGTGGTGATTTTCACCAAGGCATGATATTGGTTCGCTATCATCTCAAACAGAGTAGAATAGACAATGAAACAGGAAAGACTTTAGGTTATGGCTTTCTGTGATTGGAATTACTAGGGCCATGTTTACAGATCAATGTTTCACAACATAAAAAAAATGCGGCAAAAAAAGTGCATTCACACAGCAATACTGAGGGACTGAAAACACTTTATTATGCATCCCAGGCCTGTAGTTGGTGATAAAACTGTAGAAGGGGTATACACGACAATGGTGTAGGTGAGCTGATCATCTGGTGTGTATATATATTGAACGCTTCTTCGCTGATTGCAGTAAAAGTGCAACAGATGCACATTTTGTTGAAAGGTGGTGAGTAGATTCAGCAGAACAAGTACGAAATATTAATCTGCTATTGTTACTGATGTTGTTGTCCTGGTTTGCGTATGACCATGCCATAATGAAAATTGCACATGTGAAAAACGAAGATGACGCCAGCGTTTCCACTAAAATCTTGGGCTCACCACATGTGTAAAATCTTTCTGTGTAAATATTCCCTGTTACAACATGGACACCTGCAGTGAATAGACGAGTACAGCTTATATATGTACAGAATGTTTTTCTTTTTAAAGTTGGTGGGTGTGGCTTGTATTCATGTGCGCCTAACAGTCTGGAAATTACGGTACATGTTTGAGTTATGTTTAAAAATATTGTCTAAAAATGGTAAATACCTGTTTGAAAGGTATTTTCAATATCTTCACTTTTTTTTTTTTTTTTTTTTTTTTTTAAGAATAATGTTTTTACACTAGCCCCTTTCTTAAAAAGTATCAGTGAATAAATAATGTAAATATGAAAGAATGGATCTGCACCATTTATAAGTAGCTGTTACCTCTGGTTGGTCAGTTCAGTGATTTGTGGACAACAGCGGGAAAATGTTGTTGATGTTTATCCGAAGAAGAATTGAGAACCATGAGAATGAGCAGAAGAAAGTTATTCATCTCAATCTTGTTTCTTTTAGTAAAAATGAAGCAACAGATAGAAAGGAGAGAGGGAGAGTCATGTAGGGCTTTGGTAAAAACTGAAGAGCTGGTATTTGTGATCTATCATTGTTTGTTAACCTGTCGTTGTGATTAATGGTGTGGGTGTTTTCGTGTTTCTTTCACTGCCTGGTTGATGTTTAGTTTTACCAGATATTGGCAGGAACCAAAACATCCAAACCAGCACATAGAAGATCCAAATTGTTGTTGTTAGTTTTTGAGCCTTTCTACATCTAATATCACCCTAATGAATCTTTTAGGCTAAATTACAAGATTAAATTGGACTCCAAGTGTGTTTGTGTGAGTTGCTCAGTGTTTCTTTAAGGTCTTAATTACTTTTCGTGCTTCACTCAGTCAACGTCCTGACAAATTGATGTGGGAGTGATGCATGGCAATGAGGAGCTCCTGCTGAGGCCAAACCAAGCCTGAAAACAGAGAAAAGAGGAGGAAATTGGAGTTAAAGAGAAAACACACAACAGAGAATTTGGAAAGTAAAAGCTTAGGAAATAGACCCGCCCTCAGTTCCTCCTCCTTGACTCTGCTCCTGGTTTCAAAGTGCCATCTAGTGGGTTGTGGCCCTTTTAAAATAAAGGTGAAACTCAAAATGTTTGAAATAACAGCCCTCAAATTGAACACCATTGAAACATTTCAATTCGAAATTTACACATGCAATCCTGCCCAAGTGTAGAAAATGTATATCTAGTATTCACTCTTCACAAATTAGTTACATGTTCAATGGTATCAGCATACATACATGCATACATCAGTGGTATCCAAACTGATTTCTCCCTTGTTTTGAATAACATTTTTTCAAGGTTGGGACTACTTTTCCTGCACTAGTAGCCATGAGCTAAGCTTTACTGCCTCTGCTGCAATACAAGAATCTTACTCTAATCATACATGGACCATTCTACAGAAGTGGGCCTTGTGTGAAATTTATATATCATTTGGGAAAAACTTTTTACCATATTCATGTTTCACCAGATCTAATGGGCACATATATAGCAAAATTATCCCAAATGTCTTTCTTCTCCTAAAAGTTGTCACTACCAAAACACAGACTGACATGGAAATGAAAAGTCTTGTATTGACATGTTTATATATTTTTTCTGTCACCCAGTGTACAGTTTTTTTCCCCCAAAATCAATACATATATGGTTCCTGCATCAAAATTGATTTATAGAGTTATTAACAGAATTTAAAATAGTTTCCTCTAAATTTATCAAAATTTGAATGCTGTCTGTCCCTGAAAAGTTAATCATATTGACTCCAGAATCCATCAGTGTTTGAAGTACTCATACCACCAATCAATCACAACCAGAAAATCTTGTTCAATTATTGACACATTTTATAATTGTTAACACAGCTGTTGTTTTGGAAGTGACCGCACTGTTTCAGTAGAGACCATACTGTTGCTATAGTTACGGAAGTATTTTGTTTGAGGGTCATTTGGCTCATTTTGCTGTACTTTAAATTTTAACATGTTCTATCACCAATGAAATATTATAATTCATCATCAAAGAAATAACAGAGGCTTCATCTTCCATATAAAACTGTGAATGTAATGAGCTATGTTTGTGCATAACTTTGTGTTTTGGTCGTGACATGAAAACTTGGGACATGAGTTTTTATATAGAGACTTTTAACCAAAGTAAAATCTAAAAAAAATTTTCGGAATCTTTCAACTTAAAAAAAAAATCTATTACAACACTATATTTAGGAAACTGAGAAAAATAATTTCATTTTATTTTCATGAATTGAAATATAGGAGTTAGAGGTTGAGACAGAGAAAGTGACATAAGAGATGATTTTTCATACATTCACTTCAGTGGAATCTCAATTATTGTCCTGTGATAAAATAGATCAAAACATGATGTTTATATGTATCCAAAGTCTGAACATTTTGTTGTTTTTAGAAATATGATAATCAATGTGGTACAGCAATTTGAACAGATTGGGGAGAATGATCCGTATTTGTTTGGTTTGAATAACCATTAATTCTAGCACTTTTATTTGTAATTCTTAGACCGTTGTTTGTTCACATTGTGCTATTTGATTTCCTGCTCAGAATTATTCTGCCTATCTACTCGGAGGCTTTTCATATGCCACCATTGCCTGAAAGCACTGCAGTAGGAGAACCAAGACAGCACTTGGAGGCCTCCTCAGAGTGATGAGCGTATGCAGGCTGTGCAGGTGATCTTCACATCCATAATCACAGCACTCTCTCCCAGCTTAATGCTTCACGACGGCTCCGCTGGTCCTGAGACCACGGTGGGTGGTTTTGGGTCGTGGTGAGCCACAGGAATAATGGCTTCAGTTAATCTGCAGTACAGGACATTGGGTCTCAGGAGACTCCATGTCAGCCGGTGTGACTGGATCGATAGCGTCTGCAGCACTGAGCTTTCTTCCAGCGCCTCAAGTTCAAACCCCCCACCAACAGTTCACTGCATCTTCCTCCCCGCTTAGGCTTTTCTGACGCCGCTTTTGATCTCTTGAGTGTTGAACAACCAAAGGGGGATGATTGAGGCGAGACAACATTTTCTTTACCTGAGCTGACAGAGCAACTAAAAATAGTTGCTTTCATCTCAGTAAAGGATTGGTTTTAGGCGGTGTGCAGGAGCTTCTGCAAGCAGCTCCGTCTTTTAAGCAAAGATGCTGGGGTGCTTTCAAGTTGTGACGCAGGAGTTGAACATGCAGTGTCATCACGCTCTGCTCTCACACTGTTGGCCAATGGTGTGTCTGGGGCTAAAAGCTGGGGCATCAGCAGCAGCTACTTTACTAGGCAGCCAAAATCCTGCAGGCCAGACGAGGTTCTCTGATTCCTGATGCAGCACTTCACCCCAGACTCCCTCTTCTCCAGCCTCAATCTCTCCCCACTCACTCTGCAACCTGTGCACTGACAGACAGTTGTCTGGCTGAGGCCTGACACTCAGTGTACACAGCGCCAAGCCCTCCGACACAGGAGCTGTCAATCAAATGACACTGGCGAGGAAAGCTCAGATGTGTTTGGACAAGACGATGAAGATTTCAGCTGGGCAGATTGCTATTTGCTGTGCCACAGGGGGCAGAGGATCAGCCCTGTGGCTCTTCTCATGGCCTCTGGATGGAGCCTCCAGCCTCTCACACGCTATGGCTGCTATGTGGAGTGGAGCTATGAGTGTGTCGCAGTGGGCCTGATTTCCCTGTGACAGAGACAGATAGAGGAGACTGGGTTTGATAACGTGCGAGAGGAAATAAGGTTTTTTCCCCCTGTGTATCCAGGGTGACTGATAAGATGGCTGTTTGGAGCACTGGGCTTACAGTGTTTTTCCACTCCTCTGTGTTCAAGAGGAGTCACATAATCACAGAGTTCAGCTTCAACAGCAAAATGTGGAAATTTTCACCGAAAAACTGTATAACAGCTATGATCATCATCATCTTATATGTACTTGGCTGAACTTCTATTGAACTACGATCAAGCACATGATTTAAAGGTGTTGATTTGAAGAAAAAAACACAGCAGCATTTTTATTAAAAGCCTGCAACATTAGCGATATCTAGATACACTGTTATACTTGACTGTTAATTAGGAGTGGCTGAAATCACAGCTGTCAGTGACAAATGAACTCTGTTGTTGCTAATTAATGTTTATTCTGTGAGTTGGCTAAACAGCAACACTGAGAGCTTCGCCTGTTGACTGGTTAGTGTGTTTGCTCTTGGTCAGTGTCTCATAACACTCGGCCAGAAGTGATTTTGTCACTGAGAAAACATCAGTCTGAATCATTGTGCTGAGATATGGATGGTTACAGCAGCAGGTGGTGCACTTTTCTTTTCTTCAGAGGGAGCAACAACAAAATATGTATTGTATAGATGCAACAGCAGATATTACATTAAGTAAAAGGCTTTTATTTCAGATTTAACTAGGAAGGTTTTTTTTTTAACCAGTCATAACTGTTTGAACCCAAGCTACGTTTGATCCTGATGTTTTTCAGAGGAGATAAGGAGTGAAAACACGAGCATCACTTCATGTCATGAGCCAAGATCTACAGTTGTTTACATTTGGTATCCAGCAGATCAGATGCACGCGTGCTGACTCTATGGCATCATTTTAAGTGACAGAATTGAGTTCCTTCCAACGTTTCAGAAGCAGCTCTTAGCATTGGGGAATTCAGCTCTTTTCAGTAAGTCGATTCTTTTGGCACAGCTCTCAAAGAAAAACAGGCTCTTTCGGCATTCGAATGGCTCCTAATTTAGTATTTTTTTGTGGCTTTATATTTTTGCACATCTTGGTTAATATGAATGTTTGTTGACTGATAACGCTTTTGCATTTAGTGTTTTACACGTGAAGCCTCACAAATGCTAAATTTTAGTCAAATGTTTTGCACAAAAAGAAACATGTACAAAAGCTGCTGATTTGGATTTTTTGTGACCCACTCTCTTTCTGACCGCTGTCTGCTGTTGTACTCACTGAGTGAGGACAAGGCACCATACCAAACTGAGTGTCCTCATCTATACTATAGCACGATATAATCCCATATCCTCACATGTGATTGGCTGCATGACTGCCATGCTGACAATCAAAAACAAAAAAAATGTTTGAAGGAAGAAAGGAAGTCTCCTCACTTAATGGGTGTTGGCTCTTCTGGTTCACATTATCTCTTAAAGCTGCATGTTTTGAGCACGATAAATCAAGAGCAGCTCATACTCAGCTTCAAACCTGTTTTCAGCTTCAAAAGCTCTCTGTCATGTTTTTAAACTATCATGATGCTGCACGCCTCACTCTTTTTGTCTGATATGATTGGTGGTAACTCCATGCTGCCACCTGTTGGCTTGGGGTGTTTGATGTGTTTTGGTTGCAGTTAATGTCATATGAAATGTCTCATATGTCTAATACCAAAGAAAGACTGAAGAAAAGGGGGAGAAAATTGAGGCTTATTTTTATACAATAGACTTAATGAGTCAGTAACTCTACATATTAAGAACATATCTACTTTTTTACTGGACCTTACGTTGCTTTCCTGCTAGCATTAAAAAAAAAAAAAAAAAGGAAAAAAAAAAGCCCTCTGATTATTTCAAACTTATCCACATAAATCAGTCCTGTAAAAGGCCTGGGACCTGTCCAGTGAGCACTTTGCCCCTTGTGACACCTGAGACAGGTTGTAACCCCCAGCAAACCTGCCAGGGACATTGTGCAACAAGAATGAAAAAAAGGGGTTTTTAGTGACAGTCTGCAGCTCTCCTGCTCTCCTTCTCCATGTGAAGGATGGTGGGAGACACTTTATTCAGGTGCTGCTTTCAAGAAAAATCATTATTTTTTTCTTTTTACTTAATAATGAATAAATGATCAAAGTTCAATGAGGACTTAATTTGTATTTGTTGACTGAAAAGATAACTGTTCCCATGAAACTAGTTACTTTTAGCTGAATAAAGACATCATATTATGATCAGTGAACTCCTCTTTGGATTAATACTACGAGTTATCTGTTTGTGTGTTTAGCTGATAGACTATAGAACATGAAGTTCGCCTTTGGACCCCCCTTGCAGGCGTCAGGATTCTGTCTGTTGTAACCACCTGCTCACTGTTAATCTTACCAGACCACATCAGATTGTCATTTTCATGGTCAAGTATGGTGAAGTGCGATACAAAATACTTTTTGTAGGAATCAACTTATTTTATTAGAACAAGAAGATCCAAGTTAGAATCCATTGAAAATATCTGTGCGTCATGAAAAATTAGCCATTGAGTTGTCACACCATCTTTGGTCTTTAAATGAAAACCATAAACATATAATTTAGAAATCTACTTTTACATTTTAACCTGAACTAGTTGCATGTGTGTATGTTATTATAATGACAAAAATTTGAAAAGTCATTAGATGAAGTGTGTCCTCGAAGTCAGCAGAGCGTGTAGACATTACTGTGACTGCACATTAAAGCCTTTGACAGTCTAGATGACTATTGATCTTGAAAACCGCTGGTAGATTTCAGAGAAAAACAGTATTTGAGCCTCGTATCTGAGCCGCAGAGATGAGACAGCTCAAGTGAGTGATAATTTTCAGAGGTGCTAACTCCCTGCTTCTCTCTGAATGTGTAAAAGACTCAGAAGTGATGTTAGCAATCACAGCTTAAGACTCAGTGAACCCTTTGATAATCAGCCAAGCCTTCTCTCAGAAATGTCACCATGAGTGTACCGCAAAAACTCACACTCTGCCAGCATTATCACTGTCCACATCGCAGCTTTTTAATTTCGTTTCCCTAGGCTTCCTCTTTTTAATCCTGTTTTAGTGGTGCATATCTTACCCATTCAGACAATTCAATTAGACACAGTAAAGAAACAATTCAGATAAATGTAAGAATACAAAGTGTCAAGATGCAAAGCAGATTTGATGATTTTCTGTGTAAAAGGGATGAAAAATATCACTTACTTACTTTTTGGAGTCATTGTCTCCACTCGGTTTAAGGAACTGCAGTTGATGACTTTGCAGTTTGTTATTTTCCACATGATTTCACTTCTATAAAACAAATTAATCCACTGAATGAATGGTGTATAATCTTTGCACTTCTTCCCGTCCATAACTGTACATCTCAATTGCGGGTTGCTCATGCGTAATTTCTGTTGTTGTTTTATCAACACATCCCTCATCATGGCTGGTTAACTTTGACCCTTTAAGAACAACCACCCACATTTTGCCAGCGTAGGAGCTGTTTTGTATGCAACTGTATGTTCCGTTTTTGATAGAAAGGAGTACAGCTTTTACGCTCAAAAATACAGATTCAACCCTCCTTAAGATATAACTTTGCTTTTTACAAATATCACAGACAAAGCATTGCAGATGAGGTTGCAGCTGTCTCATTTTAAAGAAGTAAAACAGTAACAGAAGAAACAGCATCTGTGTGAAAAGTAAATCCACTGCAGAGACCAACATGCTGCTTATCAAAGTTCTGATAACATCTGGAGTTTTAGAAAATGGTTGTTTTTATGTTACTAGATAATCATGACTGAGAGCTTTCTGAATTGGTTCAAGTAAATCTAATGAAAATACAAGACACGTTTTTATATTTGTCTTTTTACAACCACATGGCTACATCTTAATCAAGTATTACCAGACTTATGGGGTTTTTCATGTCCATTTGACTGCTTTGGATGACATGATTAGACCTATTTTTGATACTCTTTGTAAACGACTAGGATAGGGTGATATTGACATGTATCGATTTATATCTTCCTAAAATCTTTTGGTGAAACACAACAAAGACTAAATTTAGTAAACTCTGATGTACTAATGTTAGTTAGTTTACATAAGGTGAGAAGCTGTTTTGATTTATCTTTGCTTTGGTGTCACTATGTGTTCCCTGGTTTAATAATAAATGTCCAAGTAACATAAACCTTTACAGTTTAACACTTTTGTCCTCAAAGAGCAGAGAAGTATTTATACCCCAGCATAAACATGGACTCCTGTTCATAGCAGTTTGAGATTTTGTGGCATTCCTGCTCCTAAATCAGCCATGAGGTTACAACATTTAACTGAAATTATTCAAAGAAATAAGCTCTGAGGAAAATTCCCCATTGCTTGCCTGTATGTCTCACAACCAAATTGAACAACCAGAAAAGCATACATGAACCTTTCAGGGCAGATATTGAACACAGACACTTAAATTCAATAAAAAGACAAAACTAGTTGTACTTTAGTCTTAGTTTGAGGAGGTGTTGCAATGAGAAAGAGACTTTTTTACGATCAGCTCAAAACTTCTGGCTGTGGCTTTAACGATTGTTGACTTTCACTGCAGCTTAGACTGTATGGATTTAAAAGGTACTGAATTTTTGCTAGATGATGAATATGTTAAATTTGAAAGGACTCCACGAAATGACATCACATTAAACTAATTCAGGCTGTATTCAGTCTGAAGTCTTTATTTTTGAGCCAATCTGAGTAGTGATTGATTTCACATGGCTTTCGTCAGTCCGTGTCCTAGGCTGGGACATTTTTATTTGCAGTAATCCAACATTTAGTTGGTTTTGAGTATCTTTTTTGGCATCTGCAGACAAACTCACTCAGAACTGAGTACTGAGGACGGTCCAGTGAAAAGCCGCTAATTGACTAACTGCTCGGTTTTGTTCAGTTTTTGATATTGGACCAAGTTTTCCAGGTGCAGATTTAATACAAACCACTGGCTGTGGCTGTAATTAAATCTGTTCTACTAATGATCCAATTAAATCTGTAGAAGTTAGAGAAAGGCTGTGGCACTTTAATTAAGTCATGTCAGCAGAGAGTAAAACATTGGCATAGCTTTCTCTGGCTTCACAGGCTAACTTAGACTGGAGAGGATTTGTCTGGCCTCTGGTTTGAATGCTGTTCGTCTGGTCTGAATGGTGTTCATGTGGGATAAAGCACACCAGCCTCACACTTCCCTCCTGCACAGCTTGAGATGGTATGCCTCCCTGCCCTTCCCACTAATCCTATAGATGCTCAGCACAATAATCTGTTATTTTTTCTCCATCTTCTGTTTGACACCATGGAGGCTCTGTTAAGGCTTACACTGCACCCTGAGGAGAAAAGGAAAGGGGAAAAAACAACCAGCGTGATATAAATGAAGCAGTAGGTCACTGAAAGGCCACCATGGAGTTTAGATACTAAATGTTCCTTTCCTCCTTATCCGCCTGTTTTCAATGTCCTCCATAAATATCTGACTGAAAAACCACCCATGTGGCTTTCGCCTGCCTGTTTAAAATAGCTCGTAACACTTTGAAGCCCTGCAATAGAAACAAGTCTGCCACCGTAATTGGGTTTTTTTCTCCCCGGGATAGTCGTACTTTGCCTCATAACCCTGAAGTGTGTACAAGCTAAGCTAACAGCGTGTGTATGTCAGCAAACCTATATGGAGGCATTGAAAGAGCTACATTTTCAAGACAGAAAAAAATCACATTTTGCTTGTTAATCTCTCATGTTGATCCAAAAGTAGAACATTAAATTAAGAAGATGATATTTCTTTCCATTGTGCAACTTTTCAACTTAAGGTTTCCTTATATTCAAAGTGAAGACTTTTTTAAACTATTGCAGTAAAAATCTCCTTTGGTAGTCCAACTTGTTTCTGATTTTATTTTTTCAAACATATTTTGATGTCTCATATACTTCCAATCCATGCAGCTGAAATGTCAAGTATAAAAACAACATGATAAATAAATGCAAAACATGGTAACATCCAAGATGGTAGCTTTGGATTTCTGTTGCATAAACAACACAAGCTGTGGCTATCTAATTTTCATGTAGAGGCTCAAGCAAGTGAAAAAGTATCAGAAACTTTACTTTATGCCCAACTAACTGCAAAACTTGTTAAATCCCCACCAGCTTGAACTATACTCCATGTGTATTGATAATAAGTCAGCTCTTACATGCCATTGAACTGATTAAGGCTCAATATTGAGAGCCTCATGATAGTGAATGTGGTCAAACTGTCGTTAGCATGTAGCTTGAAAGCAGCGAAAACAGCCTCGCCAAATTGCAAGAGTAACTTTAGACTTTCATCATTAGTTGTTCACTCAGTCTCTGTTTCTAAATTAAGGTTTCTCTACTCAACCCTCCCTCTCCTCCTCTTCATCAAGGATCCCATTAGCATGCATAGACTTGTTGAGTTCTTGCATACAGAAACAGAACTTAGCCAAAGCGTACAAAATTATCTCTAATAAGATGTTTAGCAGAAAGCTGGCCAATGACCTAGGGGCTGCTGGGAGGCCAGGTTGTCTGAGCTGTCTTCACCGGGCGTGGATTTGAATGGCCTGCGGCCCTTTGTCTCCAGTGGGGTGATGGGAATTAAGATCTGGCAGCCCGGGCCGGGTCAAGGTGGCTTCCTGCTGTCTAAGACTCGAAGGGATGCCCGGCTCAATGCCAGCCACGTCACCCCTGCCAGTTTAACGCTACCATCTGCCCCTGCTCCTCCCTCTACTCAGCCTGCCTCGTCAAAACAAGTCAAGATGGCAGCCCCAGGTGGCTGTGTATGACAGCTATGGCAGAGAGGATGCTGGGAGATGCTGAGAGCTGCTGTGCGGTAGTGGCAATCATCCAGGCATGCCTGAGCTGGTGTTATAACGTGTAACAACCTCAACACCTTCTCAGCTGTGAGACAGGGATGAGGACACTTGCTGCCCCTCCAGCAGACAGACCCCAGGTTGTGGATTTCAAGCTAGCTTTGGATGAGCTCTGAGGGCTGGCAGACTGCCTGAACCCGGCTACACCAGGCTTGCTGCTGTTTGATTTCTCAGGTGCTGTTTGTCTGATGTTTTGTTTCTGTGTCCTGTCGCCGTAGAAGTATTAGCTCTGGAAAAATAAAATGCTGGTGATATCTGATCTTTTATTGGTGGAGCATTCATGATGAGGAGCTAGACACATTTTGATGTGTACAAAGCAGTTAAAAATTAGCTGGTTCAAAGGTTATGAAGACAAACGAGTAGTGTTGCAATCAATACCAGAGGCTGAAACACTGATTCTCTGTACAACAGCCACAAGTATGAAATAGCTGTAATGCAACAGCTGGATTAGTATCAATTACGTCAGCACATGTAGGAAAGAGATGATGGTTTTAGTTTGTAAACATTGTTCTCACCTGAACTGTCTCACTATTGTTGATTGTTTAAAAAATCCAAACATTGTCCTGGACTCTTGCTATTTTATTCATGCCTACAGCGACTAAGGTAAACAATCATGCACGGAACAATTTCTAATCTGAGAGATGGCTTAACTTTCCGACCGACTGCAGTATTACTCTCTAAGCCCACCTCCCTCATTGTAACAGGTGGGGCAAAAGTCGGACTGTAAATCTGAAGGTAGGGTTTGCAGGATTTTCCTAAAAAAATGAAATGTCAAATTTTACAGGAATAATCCTGCTCAATCATCATCTACAGGCATCTATACATGTGTGTCAGTGTCTGTGTCTGCCTCGTTCCCCTCCTCTACCTGTATGTTGATGTTTTGGTTGGTTGGCGGCAGAGAGTACGTGTGGTGATCCTAGCCAATCACAGCACGCCCGGTGCACACGTGACTTTGTGTTTTGATGTTAGCTAGTGGGAGTAGTTACCCCGAGTGGCTACCAAAGCAGCTCTCCGATATAACACAGAGAAAGAATGGCAGTATTTGCAGGATACCTCGTTTACCTGCAGGAGGTCGGGTGTATGGTTTTTGAGTCTCTCCCACATAAGAATGTGATGCTGCAGGTGTTAGCAGAGCTGATGAGTGTGTTCATGTAGCCCCGGCTCTAGGCTACAGTGGGGGGCAGCAGGCATGCCCAGCTGCTGGTGCAGAGTCACAGAGGAGGAGGAGGAGCCCAGTTTGGATGTTGTGTTTACAAACAATAATCAAAATTCCTGCGGACCCTGCCTTTAAAATGCACGTTGAAGAAGAAAATATGCTGTCAGTTCAGTTCATTCTTGTCTGCCCTGTTTATGTCAATATGTCTGTTTTTCCTGAGTTCAGTTTGAATAAGTTATTTCATGTTAAGAATGATGACTGATTGACAACTTTGTTGACAAATGTGGCTCCTGCAGCACTCTTAAGAGGTATGGGGGAGGAAAGGTTGGAGAGAACAAACACTCACCCTAAAGTCATGAATTTTCCAAAGTTATGAGTGTGAACAGAGGAATCTGTTCTGCTGTACCTGGAGGATCTTGTTGTTGTACATGTGAGGGGTGCAACATCAACTGTGGGCGCAATATGTCAGCATCCATTTGGGCTATAGGTTAACATAATATCTTAATGATGAGAAGTATCTATGTTTCTTTGTATCATAAAAGACAATCCATTGAGAGCTGCTTTGGTCGACTGTGATTCAATCACTATTGTTATTAACGCTACTTATAACCCCTTACTTGGAGTGTTGCACACAGCATAATGTCCCCTGCAGTACCTCTTGTCCAATCAGGTTGCTTGGTGGAAAATAACATTTGTATAATGTTTGTTTATGGCACTTGTTTTAAGCTTATACCTCAGACTAATTATTGTAGCATATCATACTGAGTGTAAAAACCCACAATGCTATAAACAGGTTATGAATATTCTATATGTTGTTTTAAAGCTGTTTAACCGTTGATGGCTCTCAGAGGAGAATATTTAAAGCATGCTCAACTTTAAGGAGCCCAGCTGGCTTGCATTCAAATAACATTAAATACATTTGTCAGCAGTGAGAATAGACCATGGAGGTGTTGTTCCATTCTTACCGAGCACCAAAGGGAGTCTCACAAAGGAATTAAGAGAAAGGGATAAATGAGGGTTTGTAAACTATATAAATGAATAAGGAAAAACACAAACGTGTGTTCAAAGAGGTTATGCTGGGTTTGCTTCCATATCTGTGTAAGGTGTGTGTCTGGGGGGCATTGTGTGCTTGGTCTCACATGAGAGTGGGTGTGTGTCTTGTATCTTTTGTGTCTTTTCCCAAACCCCTCTGACCCAAGTTGACAATTTAGGAGAAGACCTGCTGTGTGATCTTGTTAGTTTGTGTATGTGCAAGCAAGAGAAATATTATTTCAGTGCCCTCTTTCATGAAAAATAATCATGCAAAGGCTGGGCTACCCCGTCCTTTATGAGATGTTTTAGAAGGTTAAAATTAAATTCACTTTATTATAACTACAAATTAAAATATTAACATTTGGCCTGCGTCTATGATTTGATGTTTTAATCCTTGATTTTCAAAAACATCTTAACATAATTAATGCAACTGTGCCGTTTTCCTTTTCTTAGGTCAGCAGCAGAAGATGTCGACAGTTTTGCATAAATAGCACATCATTTTGCTTAAAATTCACCAGAATGTAGGAAATGAGGTGTTCAGACTTTTGATTTTTGCCCCTGGGGGTTGCTGGCAACATGTTTCGTATTTCTCCACGCAGATGATGGCAACCCTCCAGACTCCTGGATATGTCAGCCTCATATTCCCTGTGCATGCTTCCACTGGTTTGCTCAATGATCTTTCATTTCTTGCGTGATTCAGAGTTTCTCCAAAGTTTACATTTGTTCTCTTCTGAGGCAGGCACGATATGAGACGCTCCGGCTGCTGACGTCGGTAACTTTTAATACCCTCACTGAGCTCAGACCAGTGAGACATTTTTTCTCAATTCCTGTGCAAATATTTGGTAGCAGATGTGTATTGAGCCCCAAACCAGAAGAGTTTCTTACTTAAATCAGTGACCCCAACATTTTACTCTCTTCAGAGCCCCCCTTTTGGTGGAAGAAAACATTTGAAAGTCCCCTTTCCCTTCACAACACACAACTATTAACATAGACTCACATGACCAGACTCATCCTTTGCAAACACATTCCTCCATTTGAAAAAAAAAAAAAAAACGTCAGCAAAATACAAAGAATCTGGGAATCTGAGGAACAAAAAAGCATTTTTTTATAAATGCAAAGCAAAAACAAAGCATGCAACTTCCTTTTTAGCTGTATGTTGGTAGCTCAGGGCAAGGGGGAGTCCAGACAATGAAAATAACTTCTTAAATTTTCTCTTTTGTTCTCTGTAGTTGTGAAATTTGATGTGTATTCATTCTCTGTTAAATGTCTATTCATCTTCAAGACATGCTTAATTTTGAAATCTTTACCCCTCACTTGTGTTTGATTGTTTCAGCCCAGGTGCACCAGAGCACTGTCCCTCGTGCTAATTTTAGCATCAAAGCAGATGCTTGTGCTTGGCTGTCTGAGGGCTTCCACTGATATTTGATTATGAGAATAAATATCATGCAAATATAAGAAATATGGAAGAACTCTTATATTATTTTTAATGAAAACAATAATATATTCAAATATAAACTATTTAGCTTAAAATGGTTGAAAAACAACAAGATTTTCTTTTTTGTCAAGGCAAAATGTAACTGATTCTGTTTAAGAGTCACAAGATTTTGACCATGATCCATCGAAAAGATGCTAAAAGGCACATAAATCAGATCATGGCAGACTTTGTGATATTGGCATTTATTGTATTGTTGTCCAAAGTGTTGATAGATTTATTATTGAGGGGAACTCAGGTTCTTAGTAAAGATCCAGATCATTTTGGCTTAGCTCAGTGATTACAGTCAACTATGTGTGTGCATGCATTTCACTTTAAGTATGAACTCAAAGAGGAAAAAGTTGCTGTGTTGAATGATGTATAGGACAGAAACATTGACTTCTAGCGTTGCCTTCCTACATCTGATTGGTCACACCGCACAGACTCTGACACAGGACTCAGTCAGCATTTGTTGTGCTTGAAGATAGAAAGATCAACCCTTTGTTTTATATGTAATGTCAACAACGACAACAAGGCAGAAAGAAAAGGAAACTGTCTCTGAAACAGGAACCGGCTCAAATCAATCACATACGAGACCTGGCTCTTGGAGCCAAGTCGTCCGGGACCTACACATCACTCATAAATGATGATGGACAGCCGCACCTGGTAATTCTTTACAAGATTGGCATGTTTTGCTTGTACAGCAAAACTGTCTGTTGTGATGTTGTTATAAAGGCATTTTAAATAACAACGGCAAGGCTGAATGAGAGACATGAACTCATACGTTAAGTGTGATGAAGAAAAGGTTCAACCATCCTTGAATACCTAACTCTCTTTGATAATGACATAATTCACAACTCTTTCTATCTCATATCTCCCCTCCATCTTTCACGCTTTCCCCTGACGCACTCAAAAGCACTCTGAAACACCTCACACCTCGACGAGATTAGCTCTCCTTCCATCCTTCTTTAAACCAGTGCTCATTATCAGGGAGGCTGAGTAAAAGACACTTGGCCACTCTGATGAGCGATGCATGGAGAGGCGACGTAGGTATTGTTGCAGAAGTGCAGTGTGATGAAAGGATAAATGGATCCTCCAGGCTAATGGAGGGAGGCGTCCCAACCTGCAGCCTGCTGAGTGGAGCCAGCTGTAGCAGAGCTGGAGGGAAATTTCTCCGTCAGGGGGCTGAGCTGTTTTTCATGTTCTGAATGTCGCCTTGCTCATTTCTTCGGGCAAGAGCGGGGATGATTTGGATGTCACCTGCTAGGGTTACGTCTCTAAAACACAAGGTCCATCCACCTGAATTTATCATTGTCATTCAGCTCACGGCCTTTGAGCTCCTCTCACTCAGCAGAGACGCTGCCAGCTGTGCACGTTAGACACGACAACTTGGATTTAGCTGGCAAACAGATGCTGCTCACTAAACCGCTGCTCATATTTACTGACCAAGGAGACACTTTTTGGAAGGAAAGACTCACAGCAGCATGAATGCACTTGTTGGTTATATCGGCTGCCATCTTTTCAGCCAGCAACATATTTTCACTCTGTGCTCTTGAGTCCTTCAAATACGACATCTTTATATTTCTCCTGGTGTCCGACTGCCTGAGACCTGAACTGAATACTAAGTTATTTCCTCTCCTTTAATCTGCTCTTATTGTGCTTTTATGAGCTATTCTCAGCATTATTGTGGGAGTTGGTCAAGTAATTACTTCCGATTGACTGCCTCTGGAATATTGTTCATTTTGATGCATTTCCTTGGTGAGTTTGAGAAAATGCCTCTTGTTGCAATAATATGGTTAGTTCTTTTAAATATGGTTTCAGAAGTGCTGCCTCCTTTAGAAATGATGGAAAGCATCTCATTTTCAGCCCTCTTGTGTTCCTTGTCTAAATAGATTGTGCCCATCCGTGCTGCTGTCGCAGTTTGTAAAGATCTTTGTAAACTATACCATAGCAGATGCTTCAATCTGTTTTGGTCAGTATATCAACAGGAACACCTCATTTTTTAGCTCTTCTCACTGTGATATGTGATGCCAAAATATACCCCTGTCAATTTGCTTTAAGTGAGGGCATGCACAGAGGAGACCACACTCCATCAAATCCTCTCTACTAACCAGAACACACATGCAACATATCGTTTAAACATCAAAGATCCTTTAGGTGGGATCACTGGATTCTCCTGTCTCTTTGGAGCAGGTGGTTATGGTTAGTGTTTGTGACATTTTCTCCAACACGTCCTTCTCTTCTCTGATATTGTGGTAGATTACACTACAGGAGCCCTTGGAGCTGTCAATCACTCACCTCTTTATCATCACAGGAACATAATTCAGCTTGGTGAGAGCTAACTGTACCAACCTATACCACGTTTGAGAAAAAAAAAGAAAATTGTGTTGTATTTCAGTTTTCTACTTTAACCTGTGATGTAATGCGGGGTCAATGAATTACCTTATAACTGTGGGGAGAGTCATGAATATTGTGGCTTCATGAACATATCATCCCTTTGAAAAGGAAAGAAAAAAAAATAGGCTGCACTTGTCCATAAGCTGCAGGTGTCCACATTTTCAAAATGGAATATTCACCTCGAAGGATGCTACACAGAAAGATTTTTTTAAACTTTGAATTAAAAAATGTGATTTTTTTTTCCCAAACATTGCCTGCAACACCGGCTGGTTGCACAGTAGCCAACCAGAAAAGTCATTGATCACTATCTTGGTCACCCTCCTGTGCACGAATACCACTAATACCACTAATATCACCAAAGTCTCCAGTGTAATTAAACAGCCTCAAAATGCCCTCATCACACACTTTCTCAGTCTCAGTGTAAATGGTGAGCCAGAGTTTTCAGTTGAAACACTGACGCCACGCTCCCCTTTGCACATGCACATTGCACTTTCATTTTTGATTGGCTATAAGTGAACCAGAACTACACAATAGTATGAGTGGTTTACCGTTTTGTGCTTGTGCTGCTGAATCTACTGACCGCCTCTCAAGAAAATATGCATCTATTCCACCATTTCTGCAATCAGCGAAGAATCATTTAATATAAATGCAACATAATCAGCTCACCTCTACTTCCGCCTCTTAACAGTTGTTGTTTAAAAGGCTCCTACAGTTAGATCCCCAACTACAGGCCTGGCATGCATAATAATTTCAGTCCCTAAGCATTTCAGTGTAGGGAAAAAGTTTTTGTTCACTGGGTAAAACGTTGTTGAGTAAACAGGGCCCAAATTTATCGGGTGGCATGGAGTTCGTTAGCACATAAAAATCCATAAGGTGGAAAATATCATTGCTAAAGCCACAAGGTTCAAAACGTGAAAAAGTAGCGGTATATAGCTCAGAAATTAAGGCACTTTATCAAATATTAAAAACATATATCTCTGGAGGATTTACATATACCTGTGTAGCTTCATGTTTTCTGCTTTCAGTATACACGGATAACTCATTCACTATGACGCAGTATTAATATCCTTGAAGTAATACCTTAACTCCACCAGATACTAATAAGCTTGAGTTTAGCATTTAGCTTCAAGCTGTCTCTATATCAAGCGGAATGACTAACTTATTGGTTTATCTTTTAAGTTTATCTCAATGTGTTTCTCCCCCACTGGCTTCACCATACTGTAGCCAACTTAAGCCACTGTTTAAGCTTCTACTGAACTGTCTTTTATGTTTTACATACAACTACAACTCGAGATTTTTCAAAGGCAGCAGAAATGATAAATTGAATTTAAAGGACAGCAGTTATGAGACCGATTTTAAAAGGTAATTTTAGGTCTTTATATCCCTTTTAAATCTTTCTCTAAAGCAAAATGGTCCATCATCTCAAACTAGTGATAGTTTTTGATGGTAGTCTCACTGTTGTGCTCTATACCCAGTGTATGGAGCCACTGTTAAGGTGGAAGACCTCCATTTAAGGAGGAGAAGACATCATCTAAGATGCTTCAATAGTAATTCTCATTCTGCACATCCTTACCTGCTTTTGCATAAATTGGCATTGTTGTTGTTGTGTAAGTGGAGCAGCAGAAAGTTGAGTGTCCTTGAGGCTATTGTTTTTGTGCTGTCAAGGAGAAGCCGCTCTTCACAATTTTTTTTTTTTTTTTTCTCCCCTGTATTGTCTTTCTTTTCATGATGAAACAGAAGCAGTGGAGAGTGTGAAGACAGGTCCTCATTTTATGCATCAGATTGTTAAAATACTTGAAGGCGCTAAAGTAAACGCACTTGGCACCCTCGTCAATGTCTCCCCGGCTGTCTCTCTGTCTCACATGTTACATGCAACTAACAAGCTGTTACAGGATGTGCATTCAGCAGATGCCTTGGCTGCACACAGAAGCGTTCTTGCGTCACTGTAAGAACAGTCTCATATAGAGTTCTGACAGAGCCTGAAATAAACACAGCTACTTTTGAAGTTAAGTGAAGTGAACTTAATGACCTTACCTGCTATAATGTGTTTAGTTACATCTTATTTCTGTTGTGACTGTCTGCCTCTCTCAGGCAGTGAGCAGTGTTTTGTCAGCTAGAAGTGATTTGGCAAATTTAATTTAAAACTGTGTTTCAGTCTTTGCGGCAGTTGGTCTCTTGGTTTCCACAGTAACTGAATCTCACACTCTATCTGGAGGCACACACTGAGAGGCAAAGACACACTCCTGCAGGGGAAATAAGGTTTCTATTCAAATAACAAAAACCATTGGGTGTGTTGTACAGATGTATCTTATCAAAGTGCACAGTGTCTTTTGTGACACAGCAACAGCAAAAGAAATAGCAATTTGATTTTTAAGCTCACCCCTTCAAAGTTAAGCTTAATGGATGAGAATTAACAAACACCTCTACAGTCAACATGCAAAGAACTCACATGATACACACCTTTTAGACACTAGTGTGGGGTAGATCGATGTAGAATATCAATGTATCAATACCAAAGTTGGAATCAGAATTGATCAGTAGTTGGACTAATATTTGAAAATTATGAATAATGCTGGTTTTCCGGATATTATTATGTTTCTGTAATAGCTAATCTACCAGTATGTGCAAGCTGTTTGATCAAAATGATTTACTTGATGCTGGTATATAATAATTGTTAATATCCGCAAATATTTGAATTTACTGTTTTACAACAAAGTAGAAAAAAAAAATTAAAAAAGCAAACTTTTTTTTTTAACTTCATACACATAAACATTATTTTTATTGGTTGTGTGTTACTCTTGATTAATTTTTTAAAGCTGCTTTTCTATGTACAAATCAATATCTGTACTGATATTGATGATGCTGACCTCGCATTTACTTGGTTTTGTACAGATATCAAATAGTGCAGTATCACACACCGCTAGAAGACACAGAAGAGTGGCTTCTCTGCTTGGCTGTGAAACAACCAAGACCTGTGGATGCATCAGAAAACTATTTATGTTTGCTTACAGAAGTGATAAAAGTCTAAAAAACTTTGGGGCTCTCGCTCTTTAAAAAAGTCTCCATGAAAAAGACCTAAAGAAGAAAAAGTTGTGAAAGACAATGTAGGAGCAACCTCCATGGTACGAAATGCTAGCTGAGCACCATCACTGTACTGACATGACTGCAATGTTTTTAATCTTTTACAGCACACTCAATCCAGTTACAGATTGATCCTTATAGCCCCTGAGGGCAAAGGTAAACAAATTAAATTTTTCCAAACCATTTCTCTTGGGTAACTGTATCAGCATTTCAGCAAGTCTGCAGAAAGAGCAGGGATCTCCACAATAGCTCACACTGCAGCTTCTGACAGCGGCACAGGATTCCCCTGCTGCACATCTAGATGATAAGAGCTTTGACTGCACAAACCTTCAGTGCTCTAAAGAGTGATGTCCGTTTTTCCTGCGGCTCCCATGGCTGCAGTCCCGGTTATTGGTGGAGGGAAACAATCATTGTGGGAAAGACTGAAGCATGGGCTGGGCCTGTGGCTCGGTAGAGTTGTTTTAATTAACTGAAACAATGTTTAATCCAGTCCTCGGGACAGTGGAATTACAAATGGGCACAGCAGAAGCCCAGTGTTGCAGTCTGGTCTGGCTGTCGGCTCTAGGCTGCAGTGGATTTGGATGCAGGGCTGTCTCGTATGGATGCTTCGATCCCTGCTCTGAAACCTCTGGATTATGACCAAAATGCACTCAGCTGGCTCACAGAAAAGGATTTAAGGAGTCCTGCTTTCGGCAGAGGTCCCACAGACTCTTGGTTGTCTTCAATTTTCTCTTCTTGACTCTCTTCATGTCTTTATTTTCTGGACGGATTTTGTTGGATGCTGTTCGAGCTTAACAACCCACATATTTTTCACTGATGTTTAAACAATGTTGTATCACACAATTAGGAAACACATTTTGTGTAACACTTTTTTCGCTTGCTTGCTAAAGCACTTCGAGAAACAAAGGCTGGAAGAGAGTCTGGAAGTGTTCTTGTAGTCGTCTAAGGAAAAAAAAATACTCTTGGGTGTCTTTATTGGTGTTTTAATCAACTCTAACATTTTATCGATTTCAGCAAGAGGCATTTCATAAAGCAGCAGGCCAGAACAGGTTGGCAGTGTGTGCCTTCCGCTGAACAAGCAACAAACTTTTCTCCATGGGAACCTAAAGCCTTGGTTCATGATCAGAAAACTCAACTGCAGCCTCCTTCTTCTTCCTCTCTCCTCATTGCTCGTCCCCTGTAACAAAGAGTTTTTGTATTATCTGAGGTTACACACATATCAACTCCATTTTCATCAGAATCAGAACAGAAACGATGAGTTCCACTTGAGGCAGTGCTATAAGGACAGTTGCAGTCCTGTCTCTGCTTGTTTCATTAGATTGATGGCAGTTTTCATTACATTACTCTGTATTTATTAACATCTACTCCCCTGCTATCTGGAGAAATAATCAGAATCATGGCTTAAAGGCTTGGTTCTCTCGTGTCTTGGAACAATGACTCACTTTCCCCTCGTGCAATCAGCAACAGAGACGGATGACTGTGCACAATATTGTCTTGCATTAATTACACTGACAAACCAAAGCAACATGTGATATTGCAGAGATATATCGGTTACTGATACCTGAACTCCAGGACTACTAATGTGTCCTAAAGGCTCACTCAGCATGTAGGATGTCATGGCTTCAATGGTGTCATATAACTTCTTTTCACTTCCTCACATTCATCTTGCTATCCTTTGCAATTAAGGTAATCAGTACTAGCACAAAAAAGTCATGTTTGGAGATAAGAATCAGTCAAACAATGCTGCAGCATGGAGAGTAATTTGTTGGTGTTATTAAACTGATAGCGGGATTCATAAAAAACACACTGAAAAAGAAGAATTAGGCTCTTATTAAAAGTAATCATTCCTTGTCTGGAATGAAAGTAACAGATATTATGGGATGTTATTAATGTTATGAGTCACCATAGGGCTTTTGTTTGCACAACATTTATTGGGCTGAAGAAAAAGTCATCTATTATCAGAAAGTGTGTAGTTCAGGTAGCAATTTCTCATTGAATTAATGTCTGGTAATCATTTTTGAATGAAGGACCTCGTATGCACTGTGTATGAATACTTAATATAATGATGCTGAGCAGATGGTTGGTTGATTTCTTTGATTTTCACTGAAATGATGGGATTGAGCGATTATTTTGTCATCAGGATTAAACACGACGTTATCTATCCTAAATATTCCAACGTATGTTAAAACTAACTTTGGCCAACACATCGTTAGATAGGTGCAGTTTGGGAGGTGGGACCAGGGGGTTAGTGGTGGCCCATAGATGCTCTAAATGTGGGGGTTTGCTATCCTGACAACAGAGATTTTAAATGTGCTCCAGACCAACCAAAACCTGGTGCTACATCCTTTGAAGTAAAAACTTTTTTTCACATATAAATAAATTATGACAGACACACAATATTACAATCATTGACACAACTACTGTGGGATTTCTGCACCGATTTGTTACCCTACAACTGAAATCGATACATCACCTCAATGTACAGGCTCACCACAGATAATAAAGTTTCATCATCACATGTAGGAAAGGAAGACTTGCAGAAGCTGTAGCCACTCCTGGTGTTTATCAACTAGAGCCTGACCGATATGGGATTTTTGGGGCCGATGCCGATACTGATACTGGGGACAAAAGAAAACCAATACCCGATATATTGGCCAACATCCCACATATGTGCTGATACATAAAATATGAACATCGATATACACAGGATATATACTGTCAATTCACACAAATTGTTATAATACTCAATTTGGAGTATGACACAGCGATGTTAAAACGCTATATTATGGTCTGTCATTAGAAAAGGGTTGATGTGTGTATTGACAGGAGCATTTATCTCTGTTTATTTTGCAAAAAAGCATCTTTCACGACTTTAGAACACCATTTTGTAGTCTTATATTAGGGAATAGTGGACGTGTGAATTAACAGTAGTATTTATCATTGACAGAGTGCAGCATGCAGCCTGACACAGATACAAAGAAGCAGGAACGACACGATCTCCACTCAGAAAAAAAAAAGTTTATGCATCGGCTACGCAATGGCCGATGTCGATTAATCGGTGACATGCTATAATTGACCTGATTAATCGACCCGACTGATTAATTGATCAGGCTCTATTGTCGACTCAGCTATCACTGCACTTATGATTGGCTTAACACCCCACATGGTTTATGTGTATATTAAGTATCCAGATACCACAGGCTTCTCTATTGGCCAGCAAAGCTCATCTGGAAAAATACTAATGACTGGGAATATGTATCTTTGTTATCAATAGATTTTGTTTACCAATGTTCAGTATCTATTAGCTTGATCCAGGGACTGTAATAAGACTTCATTGTGCCACTGAGGATGGCTTATCTCACCTCCAAAAGGCTTCTGCAATTATTCAATGGTAAATCAATGTAGCAAAAATTTAGACACCTCTGAGGTTTGTCAGTTTGCCACTGAGTCACGTTGAGTCGTTAGCAGAGTTGTCAGCTTTGTTCCTGAGAGTCGTTGGGGTCAAATAACCCCTGGTGTTAGTGTGGCCCTTCCTGCTTGTAAAGAAAATTCAAAACTACATTTGATGATGAAGATAGGTGGTGCATTTTCTACCCTTTTCCACCAGTCTTTTTAGGATTATGAACTGAATAACCCTCAAACTTGCCATTTTTGTTGAAGTCTGCATTTTAGCATGCTAGCTGAAAGGGAGGATGCACTGCCTCAGTACAGGCTTACGTGTTGACCTCTGAAGTCTGTTCAAAGAGATGCAAAGGTGAATGATAGATGGGATACAAATGTGTTCAAAGTCAGAGGAAATACATACGACCTGAATCCAAGACGGAGGAGGAAAAGCATCCACATGAAGATGTTTTGCCTTGAATGAAATATTCAGTTGAACCCCAGGGATTGATAAATCTTCTTTGTGCAGCACAGAGACAAGAGGAAAAAAGAGAGCTCCCGCTGAGCTTAGAAATCAGTCAGAATCTAATATACCACACAAAGACACACAGAGACTTTGTACAGGTTTTGAGTTTGACCATTTACAGCAAGCTCACAACTAACGGTTAAACACTTGGTTTCCAGTGAATGGCAAAAATAACATTTATCTTCTTTTTGTCTTGCCACTACTAAAACTTACAAAACCAAAATACTTGTCTATATCACTCTGACCAACTCTACTGTTAACTATGCAAAGCAGAGAAACTTCCTCTAAACAGGTGAATAGTTTCTCTATATTATCAGGTACTTTGTCTGTAACTCAAGCCTCATGTTATGTAGCCTCATATGGAGGAGGAATAAACAGGTTTAAAAGCAGATGAGAGGAATCCTGCAGGAAGATTAGCACGACACATGAACACATACATCACAACCAGAGGATTTCTGTGAGATTAAAGAACCGACTATTTATATCCCTGTTCCCCTGAGCCACCCTTACCTATGCACGATGCAGATTTGGGGCAAATAATGTTCTCGATTATAATGAACTGGTGGCTGTTTGAAGTTTCTCCTTGGCTGTTTTCCACTAAATGAATTCCATATGGTACTTTCAACACAATTCATGGATTTCATTTGCAGTGATTGAAGTGCCTAAGGAGGAGATCTTAATTCCCTTATCAATAATTCTGTGCCAGCATAGAGTCAGTGAGGCACATCACATCAGTGTGTCTTAAGAAGTACTTATTCTCTCTCATAAATGAGTCACAGTTTGGCCCCATGGTGAATCTGTGGCAGACCAATCTGAAATGTTTGATAGGACAAAAGAGACATACATATTAGTACTGTCAGTTTGTTCTTGATTCTCATTTCTTTTTTCAAATGTATGAGCTTCACAGGTGGGAGTATCAGAGGTGGTTTATTGAATTCAGTTCACAGAGTATGACAGGTGACTGTTGATTCTAGTTGTCAGCTCAAACTCAAATCTCCTCCAGGGCCTCTGCACTGCAGCTTCGGCTGCTCTCTTTATGCTTCTTTTTCTGACAGTCGATGCACTGCATGTGCAACTATGGAGGGCTGCGAATAACAAAACCTTAATTGGCTTTTTGCAGATTCTTTTTTCTTTTTTTCTTTTATTTATTTATTTATTTTTTTATCTTTTGGATGAGCTCTTTTTGTCATAAATAAATCAGGAACTAATTGATTTGGAGACATTTCTGTAAACAAATAAGACGGCCTGTCAGCTTCTGCACTGAATTTCACATGAAATGTCCCGAGGTTAGACTGCTCCAAGACCATCAGGACTTCTTTCAAAACATTAGGGGAGATTTCTTGAAAGGGCATGATTAGAAAAAGAGAGATAAGCAAACAAATCTCCTCTGTCATGAAAATATGATTTGAGGGGTGAGGGCGTCGTTAGGTCACTCGGCTGTTTTTAAGTGTCAGTATTTTGGTAATTGAACGTTTTGCACAGTAAACAATTAAAAGCCACTGGTACATAAAAGAAACATCCAAAGCTTTTCAACTCAAGACAAAGGCAAAACAATAACAAAAAAGTTATGTATTTGTTTGAGTTTTCACACCCTTTTGCATTTTATGCTTACACTTCAATAAGACATGAATACCTATGTTTTGTACTTTTTCTATATTTTAACACTATTTTTTCTCATTGGAAGTAGCTCTGAACTAAAAAGCAATTTCCTCTAGGGATCAATAAATAATTTCTGATTCTGAGTTTTGCCAAATAAAAGTGGAAGACAAAATATGCTGAAAACTTCAGCATCCCACTACCCCAGTTAAACTTGCATTTGTTTTTTCTATTTCAGTGCCATGCAGTTATCTGAGACTGATGTGTTGGTAGAGAAATACAACATCCAGTAGAAGTAGTTTAAGTTTCCTCAGAACAACTGACAACCTAAAGTTGCACTGAAATGCACCACTGATGTTTCTAAAATTGTTGAACAAGAAGGAAAATATCCATGCTATTTACCACATTAGCATGTTAACTCAAAGTAATAGTTTTACCACGCCTACAGTCCATGGTGTTCACAAAAAGAAACAAAATGTATTTAAGGGATTGATTTTTTTCTAACTCGGCCGTTTAGAAGATATTAGGATCAAGAGCTTACCCAATCAGAGCCACAGCTCAGATCACGTGACTGACGGGCACCCAATGGCTGTGAGTTTGGGCACTCGTCACTCGTCCCATTTCCAATATGGCCGTGCCTGCCGTTTAGCCTCAAAACGGAGCTGCAGTAACAGACGGGTGACGTCACGGAGACTACTACCATGTTTTATACAATCTATGGTTTTGACCAATTAGAATCAGACATCTTATACAGAGGACCAGTGAGAAAGCTGAGTGATAAAAAAGCATCTAATATTACGTATTCTTACAGTAAAAGAAGAAAAACAACAATAGTAATAACAACAGGACTATATTTTATTCTGCTCCAGTTAGTTACATGATATTAGTATGTACCTTTTTACAAGTTAAATATTAATGTTTCCAGAAAGCAGATATCATTACCAGTACATTTAGACAGTGCTGTTACCATTCTCAGCACCACATCACAATATTAGCAGTTTTCTTACAGGCTGATGCAGTGCGGTGTCTTCCTTGGTGACTTCATATAAAATTACTTCCTTGTTAACATTTACATCCTGGTTTTCACTAAGTCAAGACTGAGACACCTCTCTCTGTCACTAATCACCATATGTCTGGATGAAATATATTTAGCTTCTTAACTCTTGTGGTTCATTGAAACTATTGCCTGGTTTTCCTTTCTATCACGTTTATTTAACATCTAAAATGAGAGTAAAATATTTTAGAAAAGAGGACAGGGGCCCACTTCATGAAGAAGAAAAAAAGAGTTATTTCATTCATCCATTTTATTAAACTATGATTCTTTGTAAGTGACACTGGGTGGATAATTGTATTATCATTATCGAAGAGTAAAAGACAGAGTAGGAAGAAATAAAGATAAACTACTCCTACGCCTTTTTAAGCATGTTTTGTTTGCTTTGATGAATATGGCAGCTGATATTTTTGTTTGGGTTTGCTCTTTATATTCTTTACTGTTGTTCTCTTCTTTCTTTATATTAATTATACTGCTCTTATTTGATCAAAACATTAAACAAATACATAAACAAATCTATTAGTTCTAAGAGCTGATAGTTCGGTCAGTGGTTCTCAAATCTTTGCTACAGCAGCTAACAAAACGTGTTTGCAAGGAATTCAAACCTACCTCATCCCTGTAGATGTGTAGGTATTTCAGACTTGAGCACTACAGTGTCAACATCGTTGTCCTTTTGATCGACACCTCATCTGAGCAACTGGGTCAATCTATGGTTTCTCCAGAGCTGATATTATCCCAGAGCGTGACATGGTGTGAACTGGCACCTGTGAACTCTTCTTTCAGTTTTTCATTTCACACCTTCATGTGCTGCTACATTAAAAAAAAAAAATCCATAGTGTTACCTTCACTGAGAGACCAGTCTTTTTTATTTACTCCAAGGGAACAGTACGCAATTTTACAGGTATTTTCTTTTGGCATTTTGGGGGTTGGTGTTAAGGGGTTAAATATTTAAGGTATTGTGTGGCCAACTGGAGTTTTTTTGTTCATCAAACATATTTTTTACCCATTTTACATTTTGTTTGTGGGTTGACTCAATACCATGATAAGCAGGTTGTTTGGGCATCACTGTTGCTGTCAAACATCACTAATTTTTGTTTGGGAAATTTGGGCAATAAACAGGAAGATTATTGGTCAGGAGAGCAGACAATGATTCCAAAATAACAGGGGAAAGGCAGATGTTATTCATTTTTCATTAAAATCCTACTCATGCCATGCTGTACCAATTCATCCCAACCTTCAATGTCTATAAGTTTGTACCTCTTAGGTTAAATTGACCCTTTATGTTTCCATGGTTACATCCCAAAGAGCTGAAAAAACCTGTGCGTAGAGCTCTTGAAGAAGCAAAATGGGGTTTCTACTAAGAGAAGTGATCCCAATAACAATACATGAACTTCAAGAGGTGCATTTTCAGTATGCACTCATGTGAATACAAAGGATCCCAGCATCATCAAAAATACTTAACAACTCATGAGTGGAGGTTTGGGATGGAGGAGGAGGAAGCTGCAGCGCAGTTTGAAGTCTTTGTTCTCTGTTTGTCGCTGTAAAGAGAAAAAAAAAAAAGGGGAAAGATTTCTCAGAGGAAGCCAATAACAAACATAAAGAAGTGGTTTAATTTAAGGGAAGGAAGAGCTGTCAAAGTGGTTTAGATAGATCAAATCGCAGGACAATTTTTGCTTTGCCTCAGTCCATCTAAAATGGGTCATTAAATGGTTTCCCCTTTGTACGGTACAGTCCTTATTTGAGTTTATGGATGAAGCAGCACACTGTTATTACAGACAATAGTTCACAGAATTGATTTTGAGCCCATGCAGTGAGCCCCACCACAAAGTGATGTCTGTTTTTAATGCAAGGCCTCATTCCCCCCCAAAAAATGACTTGGGGGATGTATACACATCTTCAATGCAGTAAAATGTCACAAAAACAGAACAGGAGAGATTACAAACCATTCAAAGCCTTTGTTGATTGAAAATTGTGCAATGAGCACAAAGAGGAGATTTGAACAGAAATATTTTAAATGCTCATTCAATTTCAAGCTACCACCAAATTCAAAATAGTGAACTCAGTGACAAGAAACACTGAAAGGGTTGTTTAATACTTGATGAAGACATGTATAGGAACATATCCCAGCAGAAAAAGGTTATGATGCAACATAAAGAGGTCAATCCCAGAGAGGCTGTGTGTCTTTGAGGTAAAGATGGAAAGGAATCCAACATTTTGTGAGAAACAATGAGAGGAAATAGCTGAACACTTTCCGAATAATATTCTTCAGGATAAGGATGTTTAGAGTTATGCTGATTCAATCATCTGCAGGAGATAAAATCATTAAAAGACTCAGAGAATCACAAGAAATATCTGTAATTGTACAAAGATCTAAAACCAATTCAGGATGCTTGGCCTCAAGGGAACACTGCTGACTCTGTAGTGGAATTCACTGCACAGGCTCCAGGAAGCCAATGCTTAATTGCATTCTGTTAATAAAACATCATGGCTCAGTAGTAAAAGAGTGGAGGTGCTGAACTGGCCGGCCTACAGTCCTGAATTGTATCTCATTAAAAACATCTGGTATGTTGTTGAATGAGATGTTCAAGAGCTGCAGAACTGTTGAGCAGATGTAATTTTATACCTGGCAATGACTGAACAAAGCTTTAATAACTCCAGAAACTGTCCCTCCTGGGTCACCAAACATTTACGGAGTGATGCAACACAACAGTAGACATGCTCCTGTCGTACCTCTCTGCAACATGTTACAGGCATGTGTCAATATTTTTCATGTAATAAAATGTCTTTTTTTTCCAATGTAGTGCCATTTTCAAACATTTCCATGTCTAAATGATTTTCAAACTTAAAGTAAATAAATTCATTTGAAACCTGCACACAATATCTCTCACATAACAATTGACAACAATGTTTACACATACATAGGTTTGAAAAGGGGATGGATGACGCAATGCTTATACAATTCCAGTCCCCCCACACACCATCACAAAACACAACAATACAAAACACAATAATAAACAAGACAACGACTGGCCCAAGACACTCTCTTACCCCCGACCTCCTCCCTTTGTATTTGAAGTATCAGTCTTTCTCCTATAAATATTTTGTTTTTACAGATTTTTTATACATTTTCTTTTAATTGAATAATCAATTGGCAATGTTTTAGCTCCTCAGCCAGTTCATTCCACACGCAAACTCCCCGCACTGAGATACACATAGACTCGAGAGTGGTTCTAATTTTTGTTTGGTAAAATTTGTTACTTCACCTTAAGTTGTGTGTATGATGCCCATCTCTGTTGTGAAATAAGTGCTATATGTTGGTAGGTAGAGATTTCTTTGCTGCCTCAAACATTATTTGAGCAGTTTTGTAGTGTACCAAATCAATTAACTTAACATCTGAAGATTTAACAAAAAGTAGATTGGTATGAGCATTATATTTTTCTTTGTGGAAAATTGGATTTATAACACTTTCCCCACACTTCAACACAGTAATTTAAATATGACATCACAAACGAATGGTACAGTAAATGTAGAGCATAATGATGAAGGGCATAGCTTGCTCTCCTCTTAACACCTACACATTTTGCAACTTTTGTTCTTAGGTAATTGATATGAGGTTTCCAGGATACTTTTTCATCTATCACAACCCCCAAAAATGAACTTTTTTACTCACATCATATTGCATTGGAATTGTAGTTTCTGTAACATTTCATACTAGATTGCAGCTTTTAGTTCCAACTGAAGATCTGATTACCATGGAGACCTGAGTCAGTGCCTCAAGATTGTCCTTTAAATATCTAAACTGTTTAATATTGAAGGCATTTGAAGGAGCATCATCAACTGTCACATATGCATTGTATGCCTGAATAAACATATCAACATGCATTAAGAAGCCTATCCGTGGGTGCATTCATGCAGGATTTATGCCACAGGTTTAAGGGACTGTCAAGAGACTTGAGCAGTAGACCGGTGGACCATGAGATGCACGGTTTCACCAGGTGGGATGAAAAACATGAAATAAGTTCTGAGCATTATGGAGCAGGCATGCAGAAAGCTGGGGCAGAATTATAGCATCTTGTCTGGAGCTTTTACATGTATCTTACTTTTCATTTGCGACCTTCCAGTCAACAGAAAGTCTTTGGGTTTTAATAAATTCAACCATTATTAACAAGAGAGCTATTCAAATTATTAGTAGCTTTTATAATTAGCTCTAAAGTTTCAGAGGTAACACTGTATTTGACACCTATGTTTTTACTGCATTATAAATACATTCATAATGTCTTATAATGATATCATAGCACTGTATAACTAAAGTTATAAACATTCATAAATTACCATTATGCTTTATAACAATAATAATCACACACTATAAAGCATTTACTCATCACTTTTAAGGTCAGGTATTATAATTTGTTATAACTGTTAGCAACTCACAGTCACCACATAGATAATGTATCGTACAGATTTTTATCCTTTAATTATAAACATGTATGACTATCACTATAAAAACTCATAAATTACCATAACTCTTTATAACAATGAGCATAACTCAATACATAGCATTTTATAATGGCTTATAAGGTGATTGTTGGTCATGATTTGTTGGTAATGTATTTATAATGCGGTGTGAACACAGGCGTCAAATAAAGTGTAACCGTTTCAGACTATGGGTCCATGCAACAAATCCAGGATAATATTTTCAATCAGTTTTCTGTGTTTCCAGGCTGAAAAACTCCATCAAAGAAAGTTTTGATAGGAATCAGACTGCTGTTAAAATCACTGTTGTGTCAGTCAATGATGGAAATTTCCTTTAAGCAAGTTCATCATGTTATTTAAATTATTCAAACACTTTGCCTTCTATGACCTGGATCAAAGTGCCTTTGTTATTCAGTGGTATTGTTTTATTCAACTGCATATGGCTGACTCATAACACAAAACTGTCTCCTCTTAAAGATCAGCCCTTAAAGACTGGAGCAAAATAACTTTCTCTTCAGATTGACACCCATGGTATTATAGAGTTCGGCATTTTGAAAGGTATATTTTTTTGCTGCAGTCGTGAACATTGCTTAGCTTTTCAGAAAAAGAAAAAATCTATTCATGAGTATCAAAAGTTTGTCAGAATAGACAGGAAAAGAAAGTAATTAGTTTTATGCCACTGCAGTAAATATCTGCAGCCTCTCTTCAGTGACAGATGATGACTAGATTTCTTGACGTCCACGGTGCTGATCAGCTGCGACACCTCGCTCAGTGGCTGTCTGCTTCCTCTGCGTGGACCTGAATGTCAATCTGTCGAGCTCCCCCACACTCAGACAGTAGCTACCAGTGATGCTGCACTAATTAGCTAACCCTCTCGAGTAGCCGGGCCCTCCCAATGGCATCTGTGCCAAACAGAATTATTAAAGAAGGAGGGGGGAGGAGCTGCACCTCCTCTGCGGAGAAGCAAACACCCTGGTTTCAGTTTAGCATTCACTTCGTCGCCCTCTGGCTAGGGAGCCACCGCTGTCATCAATATTAACACCTAGATGCATCCGCTGCTGTAACGCATATTTTTTACCCCGACCTAATGAAAATTTCATGTGAATCACATAGTTATAATTCCTCATTCAAATGAGCTCTGTCTGAGTAGAGAGGACGATTTGTTGTTCCATGACTGGATGCTGATGCTATGTCTGTTTCGCTGTTAAGTCAAAATGGTGAAGGGATGTGTGTGTGTGTGTGTGAGAAATCCTGTGTGTGTGTGTGCTTGTAGGGCGGGTGGTATATGTCCTTCCAGGCCTGGAAACAGAGCTGCCTGGCTGGTAAATAGATTAATTTTCTACACCGCTAATTTTTTAATTTAATAATCTCTGGCCGCCCTCTCCACAGCACTTGGCCTTCCTCACCTCCCGTCTTCTGGCATTCCAGCGTCTTTGATGGCTTGTTTGCTGATTTGTTTATGTATTTATTAATTCATTTACCCCCCTCAATCCAATTTTAGCTGACATTTCTTGTCAAGATGCGAAGAATGACCTTTGAAAACAGAACACTTCCCGCCGGAGATGTGAAGGAGGTCTCACTCTCTGCACAGAAAACACTCCTCTGAGCCAATCTCTTTTCCTCTCCACTTATCCATTTTTCTCTGTGTGTTAATTCTTCTGTGACTATCTTAAAAATAGATAAGGCTGCTTTTAAAAGAACTGACTAACCCCTATTCAATTACCACCTTTGATACTTAAACCTCTGTGCATCAACTAGCATGTGAGAAAGTCACAGTTGTAAGCAACACGCGCAGACTTCAGTGATCACAGGGAGAGATAACAGAAGACAGACGTAGTATTAGTGATACCATTTATAATTGTCTGTTGTATAAACCATTAAGACAAACGTGGGAAACTCCAGCCTTAAAACTATAAAGCCTTAAAGCTTGCTAAGCTTTGCTTCTTTTGAAAGTAAAATATAGGAAAACTCCTTATAAGTATGTCTTTAAGTTATTTATGTTCATTTTAGACATTTTCCTCAGTTAATCTTGAAAAATAAAGTGTTAAACATAAAGGTTGAGGCTTAGTGCAAAAACCAAGCTATGCTGCTTGTGACTTCATTTAACTCTAATCTTAATAATGAAGGCAAAATGTCAAACTTTAACTTTTGGTGCATTTGCACTGCAAAAACTGAAATCTAAAAATGTTTTGAAGAAATTGATAAGAGCCATATTCAGCTGACAAACCCGAAAAATATATAATTTCAAAAATATCAAAAGAAAAAATAATGAAAAAAAAAAACCTGCGATGACATATAAAAAAAAAACAAAAAACAAAAATTATTTGCTGTCATATATTAAACAGTATTCCCATTTTTGCAAGCGAACATATTGGCTGATTTTGTTTTCTCTTTGCATGAATTCAGGGATACAATGGTCTTTTCAATCTTGAAACAAGATGTTTTCTAGACTTTGCATATACATTTAGCACGTTAAGTGTATTTAAAGCTAAAAAAAAAGAGGAAAAAAGGACTCAAACAGTTTCTTAGATTTCAGCTTATGCCATGTAAAGACACACAAACAAATTGTTTGATGTTTTATCTTCCTTACCTTAAGGATGGAGTTGAAAGAAGCTACAAGTATCTAGGTTCAGTTCAAGAAAACCTCAAAAAATTAGAGCTTCAAACAATTTAGAGAGCTCGAGATTCAGCAATTTCTTTAACTTCTGAAAAGACCAAAGGAGGTGTAAATTCATCAAATGTGTGAGCAACAAAAAGGTTAATACAGCCTTGGTAATGTTGCTGATATTACATTCATTTTTTATTATTATTATTATTATTATTATTATTAGTAGTAGTAGTAGTAGTAGTAGTAGTAGTAGTAGTAGTAGTAGTAGTAGTATCTAACTGTGAATGGGAGCAAGTTGATTAAGCAAACAGGAAATACTCCATAGACTGTCAATAGTTGATGAATATCATATTTCAGGAGATCTGCTCTCACCTCTTTCATTAGTAGGAAAGAATACAACTTCAAGTGCTACTTGGACACGTCATCAGCGAAGAACCCAGGGTCATAGGGCGTTTCAGGTCTTTAATCCTCATACACCCTCACCCTGGTGACCCAGCCGGAGGTGATCAGTCTCTGGCTTGTATCCAAGCAGCATGTTGTTCCACTGATCCCCCCCCCCATGGATCCACAGCCACCTTGAGCCCCTCCCTGCAGCCCCTAGGATGCTCTTGATGGCTTTCATCAAACATCTCTGACTAATAAAGCCGGACTTCACCGGTTGTCACAGTCCATGTGACTCAGTCAAAACATGATCTACCACACCCAAACAGACCTGAGACATAATAATGAGTTGATTTTTCTTTTTAGCTCTGCTGGCTCAAACACCTTTTTATGAATTATTGCACGAGACTCCATGATGGCGTATTTAAATTTAACTATTTCCATGCCGATTTTGCAGACTTTAGATGAAGAAACAGTTTGCTCTGCAGTTTATTTAACCCCACAGTAAAGATGCAAATGTTGTGCTACAAAACTTAATGCTGTCTCTGCTGGTTTCATGATCGTTGCTGTTTAATGCCAGCGCTGCTTGCCTGCTGTCCCTGGATTTTGTTTGGATACCTGACTCTCTCTCTCTCTCTCTCTCTCTCTGGCAGCTCTAAAAGTATTTCTGTTGGTCTTTATGGGGATTCTGTGAGTCTCTGTAAAACCAGAAATCATTTAAATCCAGTATTTGTTTTGCATTTAAAAAGAGATCTGCTTTATATTGAAATATGAAATCTATAAAATGAGATGAAGGTGTGTGACTGTTGGAGGCTGTAATGTCAGTGTGTGTGTGTGTGTGTGTGTGTGTGTGTGTGTGTGTGTGAGAATCTAATGCATATTTGAAGATCTTAGGTTTAATGTGTATCTATTTCAGTGTCTACATTTGACGTGTGTCTATTTGAAGAACGGTGGGATAAATGTGAGTCTATTTTCAGGTGTGTGATTTGACGTAAGTGTTGAGCCGCTCTGCTCTGCATCACCCTATGAGCTGCTGTTTGCTCGCCCACCTCCTCCCTCCCTCCCTCTTTCTTTCCCCTCTCTCTCTGTCTCTCGCTGTAATATATTCTCGGTGTATCACACAGTCCCATTGGGAGCACAGGTTTTCTTTGGGAGGTGAAATTTCATGCAGCATCTTTACATATCAGCGTGCACACACTCACCCTCCTGTTTTCATGGCAGCGCTGCGTTCACACACATTTCAAGGTGACAATATCGTTTTAAGGACAGCCTCCAGTCAAAAATGTCTGCTGATTTCGCCTGTTTGTGTGTGTTCACGCATCTGTATGTGCAGCAGGTGTGTGTGCTTGGATGTGGACTTGTGATTCCATGTGTGATATCTCAGGAAATAAGACAGACCTGCAACATCCTTAGCTCCCTGTTGCCATGGTGACAATTCTGGATACAGGAGTATCTAATAGGTCTCCCATACAAATGAACCAACTATAGTCTGTGAGCGTGTGTGTGTGTGTGTGTGTGTGTGTGTGTGTGTGTGTGTGTGTGTGTGCATGTGTGTGTGAGAGAGAGAGAGATAGAGAGAGAGAGAGAGAGAGAGTGTCTGAGTAATGATAAACTTACTCATTTATGTGCAGGAGATATTTAGATAGTAAAGTATCGAAGATGTTTGGAAATGTTTGCATTTTGTGCACTCTCATATCACCTATTTTTTTTTCCTTTTTAGTGAACAGTTTTGAAACATTCTGCAGGCGTCAGATGTCACTTCTCTTATCCTGCTGCCTGCACCGTTTCTTGTGGTTTTGCCAAATGCTAAAGTGTCTTTCACTCAGTAAAGGTGTCAAGCATTTTTTGGCTTGTCTTGTAAAAGTTCTGTGTAAATAAAAACTGCTATTTAATGCTGTTTTAATGTGTATCATTAAAACATATTAAAGAGGGAGTTTTGTTCTTTTTGCAAGTAAGTTACCATACCTCTTGTTGTAGATTTTCATAATTTACAGCTCAAAAATACCCTATTATTCTTACACAAGAGTCTTAGAAAACCTTAAAAAATATAGAGTGTTTGTTAGACAGACTCTGTTTTGACCCCTGTCTCTTTGAGGGAAGGAGAATTCAGACCCCACAATCCTCCTTCCCCCTGATTGGCCAGTTCTTTCAAGGCTTGTCAGGGGCAAAGCTATGGACAAACCTCCAACATGTCATAAACCATTTTGGATCCTGATGATCCGTATGACCTCATCACATCAGCAAATTTCTTCATTATATTCTTAGTGTTTTTAAAAGCGTCATGATCAGTTTACAGACAGATTCAGGGATTTCTACAACAAATTTGTAGTGGTTTGAGAATGTGCACATTTTTAGTGTGAACATCCAGCACTGTTGACTTATTTGTAAGATATGGATATTCAAGATAAAGGAGAAAACACTTAGCTCTCTTTATGTCTGTATTCTAAAATAAAACCATTCCCGTCAGTGGAAACAGTTCATCAGATAGGACTTTCTTTTTCCTCCTGTAATTTAATCCAACCCACTAATGCTGATTAAAGGATGTGATAGCGTGTTTTATGACAGACTGCTGTGTGAACTCTCCCTCAGAGATATTGTATTTTATAAACACTATACAGAAATATGTCTGGTGTTTGTATTAAAGCTGATTCAAAGTTCTGGTCGGATCACTTTGGAGGCTCTGGTTATTTGTTATTGAATTTAGTGGCTTCCTGAGCCGGAGGGGTTCCTTAAGTCTATTGAATTATTTGACTTGAAAGCGGTCAACTTTCTTTTATTGAGTTGGCTCAGGCCTGAAGCTGCACAGCAGGGCCTGTTTTTCCCTGCCTTTGTCAATGGCACTCTTTATTTTCTGCCATAAAGACAGGACTGTGCATTTCCTGCTTGTTTTTTTCCACTTGATTTTATGTGCGTCTGATTGACTCTAGTTTATCTGCCAGAGATTAAGTTTAAGTCATTTGACTGCGCAGATACACATCAGAGAGCTGGGGATAAAAGTACACAATGATGTGGGTTTGTGATAAGAGAAACATAAAAAAGCTTGAAATTTTACCTCAAAAGCAGGAGAACAAAAAAGCCACAATGACCTCGAGACAGATTTGTTAATTAGGCTCTTGAATCTTTTGAATTCATAAAAAACTGGTTTAAAAACAGAACACAGGGACATGAAATAATTCATCTTAACCTTCTCTTTGTTTTCTTCCTTCCTCTGCAGAAACTTGTCAAAGAATCCTCTCACCACCCTGTCATGGCAGCTCTTCCAGCACCTCCAACTCTCCGAGCTGTGAGTCTTCTTCTCCGTCTGATCGCCCTCTCGTTGGCTTTTGTTTGTCTTTTATTAGAGCAATTTATCTTGGCTCCCAGAGCACTATCTGCCTCAATACAAATTGTCCTCACAGAATGCCATTATAATTCCTGTCTTTGTTGTACAAAACCTCTCATTTGTCTGAGCATGTGTAAAAGACTGAACCTATAGGCGGTATAGTGGCGCTGTGATCACATAAGTCATTTGTTGACATAATTAACCCGCACAAAGGAAGTGTAATGGTCTGCTAGGAGGAGGGAATCTAGCCCCATCCTCTTGTTTGTTATGAATATTTTAGTGTTCATTGTGTTTATGAAATGAGTTTGCTCCTTCACCACCGAAGAGAATATAGTGCTGTCGACCTGCTGTAATTTACACATCATTACGTTTGTCAGCACTGTCCATCATCTGAACTTTCACAGCCCCACCTTCCCTCACGTTAAGCTGAGTTTTAGCAGGATGTGTCACAAAACTATTTCAGGCAGGCCTCTTTATTGTTCTATTTTCAGAGGTAGAAGCAGGGCAGGCCCGCGGAGAGCGCGGCACAATGCTGATCTGGGGTAGTCCTGCTGCTGTGTGCAGCTCACAGAGGGAAAGCCCTGCTTACTCTGTCACCAGGATTTGGTATTTGGGTGTTCGGCCAATTTTGTCACACGCTGAGGGAAATGTTTCGCTCATTCATAGACCCAAAGCAGCAAATATAAAAATGTGTTTTGTGACCCAAAACATTTCATACATGAAATGAAGGGTGAAGTCTCAATCAATCCTGTAAACCAAGACTGAACCAATTAAAATGCATTAATGTATAATACTACAACATTAAACACCTACAGAGTTAGCAACAACTCCTGTTGGCTAGTAGCTGCATGCAAACTGCAGCTGACATGAGCCTGTGCCACACAGCATGAGGCAGTAGCCAACTTGTATATTACTCTGGCAAGGTCAGCATCACTTAAAGGGACTGTGAGGAGAATCTGTATGATGAATCTTTATGATGATCATGCAAACTGTTGTGATGACATGACTCGTGTTTTTTTTAAGCAAATTAAAGGAGCTTGGATGTTCCTTTTAATAGCTTTTCTGTGTTCAATACAACTTTTTTACTGAACACAATGCAGGTAATGTATTTAGCAACAGTTACGTTGAAATGTGACAACAATCAAACTTTGTAAGTTTGTACCTTAGTTTAGTAACCAGCTGCAACATTTAATGCAACTTACAGCCTGATGCTCTGAGTAGCACTAAAGCACTGCGCACTCCATAGCAGCTGGATACAAGATCATAAGATCTCAGAACAAACAAGTTCCTGCGGGAACTATAATATATTGGCACTTCCCAAACTTCAGAAATTTCACTCATGCTTCTCCTCCTCATAGAGATGATGTGTAGTTTAATATAGAATCCTACAAAGTTTTCCACGCCCAAAATAAACTCTTCGTTGTCTATGTTGTCAAATTACCTTTGGGCCTCTCTGACCTGCTGATTTCTGGTGATGTTGTCATAGACTTGCTGCCAGTCAATTAGGTCCAGTCTAACTTGACCAGAGAGCTAAGAATTAGCATCTAGAAAAAAATATACAGTTGTGCCTAAAAGTTTTCACCCCCTTCAGCAGAATTTTCTGATTTTTTGGCCTTTTCTCAGAAAATATGAATGATAACAAAAAACCTTTCTGTCACTCATGGTTAGAGGTTGAGTGAAGACATTTAGTAACATACAACTGTGTTTACACTTTTTAAATCATAATGACAGAAACTTCAAAAATGACCCTGTTAATCTTTTTTATACACACACACTGATTGCAAGCAAATAGATCACAGGTGAGGATGGTTACCTTTCATGGACATTCAAACACATTTGTGTTAACTTTTGTGCATTTATCAGGACAAAACCACCAGAGTGTGGAAACTTTTAATTGGGGTCATTTTTTAACCATGAGTAACCATGAGTGATACAAGGTTTTTGTGTTGTCATTCATATTTTCTGAGAAAAGGTAAAAAAATCAGAAATTCTGCAGGAGGATGTGTAAACGTTTTGGCTCAACTGTATAGTGGTGTTGATAATCTCATTTAAAGCTGGGGATTTCGATCAGGCATACATCCAGATATCAGACTTTTTCAAGATCACTTTGAAACTCCTGAAACAGTCCCTTTAACTTGCTGGTATATTATGCTGACAAAATCATAAAGACCACTTAGTTTCTGATTTAACAGTACATTTTATACATTTATATTAAACTTACTGAGGTGAAAGTTGGGCACAAAAGGGGCTCAATCTGCTCAGACGTATCCCTCACATATAATACTGCGGAAGTCTCATCCTTATCCGCCGTGTGTAGGAAGCGATTCACACCAGACCCCATACCAGAGCCAGCAGAGTGTCGTCTCACTGTGGGCCCTCATCAGACGCAGATGGGTCTGTGAATCCTTCTTTGTGTGCCTGTTATTTGGTTGTGAATTTCATTCTTCACTGGATTGTAAAAGTTCTGTACTTTTGTTCTTTCACCAGCTGTCCAAACCTTCCTCAGAGAAGCTAGATTAGCCTTTAGCATCTCATATTTTTGGTACTGTTCCTTATGGACCCAAGCTCAGCTTCCTGTGCTTTCTGAGGTACAGATTTTTCTTTGTAGTGACATAAGTTATACATCTAAACAAAGCATCGTCCAGTGATATGAAGGGTATAAGCCATCAGTATTTTGTGTACAAACAAGCACGTCCTAACTCTAAGACCCTAACAGCTTCATATTTATTCTGAGTAATTAATGCCTGAAGAGCATGATGCTTTTCATCAAAAGTTGCAAAAGTTTTGTTGTTTTCACAGAAAAGTTTTTTTATTTTCTTTGTGCTGTACCCTCTGTGGAAACCAACAACTGTACTTTAGACCCATTACAATAATTCAACAACAGTTTTTTCATTTGCTTGTTTGTTAATATTCTCTTTAATTCATAGATTTATTTCACTTATAATTACAGCTTTTCCCAAATGGCTTCCACTGTGATTATGAAAAACAAAAGTGTGCACACAGAGGCAAACAAAAGTGATTTTTTAAAAGCTAAAAAGTAATTATTTACTTGAGAAATAACCTTTGATTAACATGTTTTTTTCAGAGATATGTGACTGGTCAGGTTTGAAAGTCAAAGTCAGATTTATTTTCTTCTTTAATCAGGTAAAAAAATGTCTACCTTAACGTACAGCCATAATTGACATAGAGTAGTGTTTGAATGTTTTTCTTTTTACATAAATCAGGTGAAGCTAAGTTAGTAAAAGATGATGGGCCATGTCTTCACTCATAATTTTACCACATTTGTATCTGAATTCTGTGGTACTTAACTTCTTAACCACCAACTAGATTTGCAGTCCAGATGAAAGGTTATCACTTTTCGGGCTGGAATTGTCAGAAGTAACAATTAAATATCCTTTTAATAATCATAAATTGTGCGTATTTACACTCAGTGAGTGTCATAAAGAAAATCCTTGAATCTAAAGCCTCATTTGGAGCGGTTTTATTAAAAAATGCAGAAGTCCTCTTAGCAAAGTGTGCCCAAAATGAAAAGTGAATACATGAAATATGCAGAATGGTTTCTTTCAGTGCTGTATTATTAAAAAACTTTATTATTAGATCTTATTTCTCATTTTTGTACTCTTGAATAGTTAACTCTGTTTTGATGTATCACAGGCTGATTATACGCTCTTTGCACAGTTACTTCTTCACTAGTGAGTACATGAAACAAAACAGCTTTAATTTCACACATTTTATTCAGGAGCATGAACACATCAGGGCCGTGACGCCTGCAGGGACAGTGAGGAGTACAGTGCTGGAGTTGTACGGTGAAATGACCTCATGTTCCTCGACAGACAACATCACAGACTCTAAACCAAAACAACAATCTCATTTCTTTTATTAACCCTTGCTTGTCTGGATCACAGCACTCTTATGCTGATGTCCAATCCTGTTTCTCCCTGAGCAACCCCTTTGGATGTGTACAAACAGTGTCTCTGTTGTTCTGCGCGAACAGCCGGCCGAGGTGATGCCTGTATTTCCAACTGAATGCTGATGAGGAGTAAGACTTTCTGTCTATTCCATTTGGTTGTGTTTGGTTAAGACGTGTCAGTTGGAGTGGCGTGGCGGCACAGACGAGGGCCTGAGCATTATGCAAGAAAGAAGTCATGTGCAATCAGGCCTCGCAAAGAGGAAATGAGTCACTCCATCATGTGCAGAGTCTCAGACGCAGACCTGACATCATTACTTTCTTCAGCATGCTCACCCTAACCGTGTTAGCTCACCGGGTGCCAATCACTCAATCACACCAAATGAAGCGTGGTCACTGTGCAGCAGTGGCTTTTAATTATAAGAATAAAACACAATGTATTATCACTGATAAGGACCCACCCGTGCTGCTGAACCACCCTGATATTATGTAAACAGAGAAAGATCAAACCAGCTGAAATAATTTCCGTTTTATGTGTGGAAAGGAGAGATGCTCCTGCGACGTGGTGTTGTTGTTACAGCCTGTTATCTCAGCCATGTAAGGCCCTGCTGTTGTAATTGTATTACATTTTTCAAAAATGAAAGAGATACGATTTCAAAGTTACAGCATGATAAAGCTGACCTGCTGTGAGTAGGCCATGTACAAACATTCTTTATGCCTGGAACTGGACAGCAGGCCCATCACAACTCAATGATTTATTTGTTGTATAATTCATGTAGTCCTGTGGTTTTATTTTTCCTGCTGAAGGTCTTCTGAGGTGTTTTGTGCAAAAGGGACACTGGCATACATCAAAGTGGTCTTTTTTCGAGAAATGGCTGAAAAGCTATTGTGAACAAGGATAATTCATATACCTCATAGTGCACTGGATGGATATTTTTCTTTTCATTACTGTACTCAGTTATTATCATGCAGTTGGGAACATAGTGGCCAGACTAGGCCGAGTACTATGAAATATGCTTGATATAGAACTACGATACAATTTGACCAAATAAGAAAAGAATATGTGTTGAAGGGCTCAGGAGAATAATAAGACAGAACAAGATAAGAACAACAACAAGAACATATCAAAACATGTAAGATAAGCCACGGGAGAACGTGATGCAGTGCATTGCAGGGGGTGATGGTGATGTACAATAACACATGTAACAATATGAAAGAAGGTGATACAAGTCAGTGCTATTGGAAAGTAAGGGAAAGTGTTTGACCAGCATACCCAGTTTGTTTATATAAACCTATCAACATTTTCTGCTAAGTATCAAAAACATGAACTTGTTTTTCTGTGAAGCCTTCTTCCTGCACCTTTAACAGCCATAATTATATTCCCTGCAGAGTCAGTAACTACTGTCGGGTCTTTTTGAGCCATCGGTAAAACTCCTGCAGAATGAGCACTGCTGTGAGTCTCATGCATAATCCAGTTTGTAGAAATAGATTTCCTTCCAGTTGTCAATAAAATGGACACGAACAGTCATGAAAGGATTTTTTTTTTTTTTTTTTGGCATGCCTGGTCCATCCGTTGCAAGGTGGGTGCAGCTCTTTCTGCAGACCTGCGTGCATCCTCCACCCTTCATCTGATCTGAGCGCAGCTTGTTTTATTGATGCTGTTTTGGAACTGGCTGCTGTCTGACATTATCCCACTGTCATTTTTTGTCCCACCTGTACACGTCATTACTGCAATATAGAGTGACCAAGTAGTGATTCAGTTACCTGGAAATCCTCATAGTGCTGCATCATTTTTGCATTAAAACTTTGCTTTATACAATGCCAGTGCACTCATAATCTTATTACCTGAGTCAGAATAACAAGATTTTACAGTATAGATCTCCTTTAATACCCCTGTTCGACAACAAGTATTTCTATAACAGCTGTGTGATTGATCAAGCTTTTCATTAAACTTTCATCAAGCACCACGATTCCTGATTTGAAGGGCTTCTTCACACATAATGGATTACGTATAGAAATGTGTTTTATGCACTTTAAAAGGTTTATAACCAAAATAGAAAACTTTTATTCTGCTTCTTTGATAAGCAGCTGGGACTCACTTGTTAACCTCAAGCAGCCTTTGAGTGTGTGATCCTGTAATAAATATCCTCTCCTTTGTTAAAATCAGACTACCTGTGTTATGAGTCCGCAGTTAGAGGAGAAGAGGAAAAATAGCTCCCCATCAGTCAGTGAACATTAAGTCTGTTTTTCTCTTATCAGGTGCTCCTTATCAGACTTAGTGAAGTGTAGCTGCAGAACAGTGTCTTTTGTTTTGCAGGTTGGTTGCACAGATATTTCACACTCCTTGCAGTATCTTAATATCAGCAACAATGACAATACTATCAGCAAAATCTCAATAATCTCAAGCCTTTTGTTGCTCCTGTGAAAAGGCCCCAACATCACATTGAAGCTGTACAATAGACGTCTGCCGTGTGCTGCCTCTGGATGAGACTCAGATAATCGGCTCTGCCTCTTTGTCTGCGTGCCCTTTAGCCAGAGGAGCAGAGCTGCTGCAGTGTGCCTCACAGCTCAGCCAATCACAGGCCTGAGAACAGCAGCAGGGTGAATGTGGCGACTAAATGCTAAATCTGCTGTTGAGGCTTCTGGGGTGATAATACTGTAGATTATATGAAGCAGAGTTAGCGGCAATCACTGATATGACCGTCTTCGAGGAAGCTTTTTCTGTCTGGTCCACAAAAAGAGTGAAATATTCTCCATCTTTAGTAACAGAAGCAATGTGCCCGAGGCAATGTGCATCACCAATCCCTTTATTCTGTTAGCACTTCTTTAATCCTGGCTCTCTGGAAAGCAGGGGCCAATGCAAAGTCAAACATTTACGCCTCTCACTGCAAAATGGGTTTTTCTTTGAATATGGATGAAATATGAATAGATCAAACCTGTAATCTTCTGATTTGACTGCCAGTGGATTAGGATGAATTAAACATTACATTTTCCAAGAGCTGCATGGCAGGTAAATTACTCAGCTCTAACCTTCATTTTATTAGGGGCTCAATTGCACTTTGGGCTAACTCTTAGCGAAACACATGTCATGTATCATGACTCTGTGGAGAAACTTCAAAGACTGAGTTGCAGAAGGAGACAGAAGTGTTCAAACATTAAAGGCAGGCATCTGTGGCCTGGACATAAAAGAGGTCAGTAAAATAAAACTGAACGTTGTGCTGGGATTTGTGGAGAACATACAGTAGTAAAACTTTGCTGATTACCTCTAATTTTTGATTACTGTTTGTGAAGGCAGTTAGGAGCATGAATGCAAACACAAGGCCTTTCCCTTCCAAAGCAATAAAATTCAACACTCTGTTAGACTGATGAGACTTTACAATAGGCATGCTTCCAGCCAATATCTGCCTCCCGTAAATAGAACCCACTTGTAAGCTGTCACCGTGGCTTTACATCAGCGTGGTTTCTCCCCAGTGCGTCAGGATTGATGTTCAAGTAAACAATGTTCCGTGTTTTATTTTATTTTCTTTCTTTTATTATCTTTGAGTCCAGAATTTAAAATATTGTTTGGTATGCAAAGGAAATGCAACATTGACATAATTTGTCTGTATGATTTTTAATATAAGGTGTATGCTTTGTTTGTTGAAATGCATAGAGCATTTTATGGATGTGTTTATCAAAAATCCCCAAGAAAAATCAGAAGAAATGTACTTATATTACGTAATGTCCTCAGTGACAGCTCGTTATCATTTCACTGATAATATCCAGAGAAGATGGTATTTTGAGTGATTTTGCAGACCATTAGACATGCAAAATGCAACTAAGGATTAAAAATGGAGCTCTCATTTCTGTTACATGATGGCCACAGAGATTTCATCAGCTAAAAACTGCAGCCTTCAATCTTCGTTTAAGTGAGAGCTGATGGCAACACAATGAAGTAAAAACCTTCATGGCAACTTAACTTTGCCCGGACTCCGCCCTAATCACATAAAGAGTTGTTTTTAATGTATGTTTGAACATTTTTATCTCAAATTAGGCCTCCACTGAGGGTGTGTGGACACAGGTATCAAACTTCTGTAAAAACACCCAAAGAGATAAAAATATCTACAATAAGACAGCCTCTAGTGTAAAAGTCATTCCTACTCAAAGAAGGTTGTAAATGATGTCACAAAGTGACCAAATGTAAAGAAGAAAAGAGGGCAGACTGGCAGTCTTGACATTGGTGTGACAGCGGAGGCTTCAGGGGAAAGGTGAGTAAAACGTTTGGCTTGTATTCGTCGAGTTGGAAGTCTGGTGGCTGTGTTCAGCAGCTCCAGGGTCTGGTTATTTGTTAGCATGGTGATGTGTCAGTCCAGTCAGTTTAGAAAATAAATCAGTAAAAAGACGACAGGGAGAGGTCAAGAAAGCTTTTAATGAGGAAAATGTCAGTCAGTGAAAACATGTGACTCCTTATACGTAAAGAAGACGAGGGATAAATGGATGCCTGCTGTGGTTTCTAAGATCAGCTCAGCGCTTTGCTCTGTCACCACCCAGCCAAAAGTAACACTGTCTGTCACTTGAAGCCAAGCAGGTTCAACACAGGGGGATTTTTAGAGCCTCTTAGCTAAAAACAGCCGCCTGCTGTGTGTGGATGGAGGGAGATTTTTACCTGCTGTTGCACAGAGAAGTGGCGAGTGTATAGAAGCTCATTTTCTGAGCTACGCTGTGTATTATGCTTATCACAGCTGGGTCCATTGTCAGTGGGTTATTTTTCTAATTCAGTGCTTTTCTTCACAGAGTAATGCATAATAATACAAATAGTAAATATTAAAATAATTGTCAAGGAATGTAATAAAATTTCTTGAGAACGGTCATGAAATAATTTACCTTTCAACATAATGAATGTCACAATAGAGGAAGTAATGTTATGAGCATGATCTAATGTTTGACCAATGAGTTTTGGCTGACAGCTTAATTTAGGCTTCCCACTGATTTGCCACTACAGAAATATAAATGAAAACAGGGTGCTAAAGTTACATGACATATGTTGGTAATGCCATGTAAACAATCTAGTCCAAAAAGGCTTGTTAGTTTCAAATGCCTCAAAAACATTGCAGCACACATACAGTTTCCTTTTTTTTTTTGTAAATTCAAACAGGAAAAAGATGATGTGGCTACTACAAGATCCAAACTAAAAACCGATGTGAAATTGCTTCAAAATCAAACTTCACATTTGCAAACGACTATGCACAATTTAATCGTACGTATGATTTAATTGTGCAAGACGAATCAGCAAACATTAGTTTGAAATATTTTCTGACTGCAAAACTAATGTCAGAAGTGAAGGAGTTTGTCCAATCAGAAAAAAGAAGAAAAACATAATTAAATCACCCATCCTGTATGAATAGTATCCGTTGACACCCCATAATATATGGTATCTATCTCCTGAAGTTCCCTGAATAGTCACTGCTCAGTTATTTGACTGTGAGAGAGAAATTGCCTGACGCCTAAGCCCAATTTGTCCATTTTTTTCTTACCTGGAGCCTCCCCTGACCTGACTCGGGTGTCCCCTCTCCTCTACATGATTGCAGTGCAGGTGGTGTTGTCGATAAGCCAAAGTCAGAGCTGGCTCCTCAGCACCCCCCAAAACAGGCACAGAGAAGAAGAGAAAAAGTCAGAGCCTGCAGGGACGCTGGCTGACCGTGGGCTGCAACCTAACAGAAAAGTAATGTTGGGACAAAGTGGTGATTTATTTGTTTGCAGCAAACCTTTATCCGCGACACAAGCAGAAGATACAGCATAAGAGGGATGGAGCTGGTCCAGCAACAAGCAGAAATGTGGTGAAACAGTGTAGCTGCAGTGATATGAAACCCTAAATTTAGACAGAGCAGAGGAAAATACTCATGTTTTTTACAGCTCGTACTCACACAGAGAGCATTAGCTTTAACACTGGTCGTTCCAACTCGTCCCTTTTTCCGAAAGTATTACCCTTTGATTGATTTGTACTATTATTTCCCAAACTCTAATCTCCTCCCCTCCTGCTGTGTGAGAAAAAAAAATGAGCATAATTTGATGTTTCTGACAGGGGGGAAGCAACTATGCGGTAGGAATGAGACCGGTCCACAACTACATCTGATATTCAGCCTGTTCCCTGAGAAAAGATGGCTGACTGTCAATCACCTGCTCCAAGACGTAGAAGCCGGTCTGATGGCGTGATGGCATGACAGCTAGATTATCTCCTTTCCACTCCATAATGATAATGACAGGACTGGCCATGCTGTTTGAGTGACAGCTGATCTATGGGAAGTGTAAAGCAGCAACAGTACAATGATTGCTTTGCATTACACAAAGAAAAAAATAATATTATATAAAATCCTGACACTTTTTAATTCAATACACCATCAAACACAATAAACTAATGTCCCTGTAGCACCGCCCCTGGTTACTGTTTCTAAGCCTGTCAATCAACCTCTGCTTCCCAGTGTGACTAATGTACAGTTAACAATGATAACAGTGGAGGATTTACCGCTTTAAATCTTAGACGATTCAACAATGGGTTTTCAGCTTTACACAAAAGCAAACAAAGGCAAGCTTCTCTGAAGATCTTGGACTTCGTCAGCTGACACTGACAGCTGTTAGCAGATTTTCTCAGCTGTAGCTAGCCAGTGAAAGCTAGTGCTTAACCCTGCAAGCTGGATTATAAGTGATTATAACGCTGTCTCCTGCTGATTTATTAAGTTTTCCATTTGATCATTTCCAAGCCCAGAAGCTTGTCAGACTGACTTCTGGGGACTTTCTAAGTGATCTTGGAAAAAGTCTCACATCATACAGATATCTAGATGTTTACCTGATCATTAACTCCAATTTGAAATGAGATTATCTTTGCTAAAGTAGATTATTCCTAAGTGCTAAATCCTTGCTTCCTGATCTGGAATGAACAGGTCGGACTGGACCAGAGTGAATCTTGAAATTTCAATGACAACACCATATCGGCCGATAAAGTTTACCAGTGACAAGAGAAATCTATGTTTTTTTTTTCTCTGCTTTCTGTGATTTATTTAGTAGTAATAATGGGAACAGGAGCTGGACTGTCAGACAGAACAAATGACAGAGGAGCAGAAGAAAGCTAAACAGGAGAATGATAGAGGGGTAAAAGCTTAAACACAAGCTAAGGTTAATACATGAGCTTGAGGTCAAAACATGGGTTGAAATGTTTGTGATAACAGTCATTCTAACCCACATGCAGCAGTTATACTGCAGTGGTCTGTTTAAACCCGACAATCTATCAATAAAATGAAGAGCCAGGTTACGTTTGCTCTGCTTGGTAGATGAGCACTGGTAGGACATCGGAGTTACTTATGTTGCACGACACCAATGCAGAGTACTGGGCTTTGACTAGTGCTAAATGTAGCTGGCTACTAAACAGTGGTTTAGCCTCACAAAATTTACTTGTTGTCATGTTTCAGACAAGTTCTATGAAATTGTTGACAAATGCATCACCTTGTTGCATTGTTTCTGGTAAAAAAGTTATCTCTAACAAAGAGTAGTGTTAAAAAGACAATCTGATTCACTTTGCAAATAAATACATCTTGAGGGTTTGCGCAAGTCCTCCAACCCAATGGAGTTGCTGCAATCCACCTCACTTTAAAGAACATAGGCTAAAGCTACAGGTGGAAGACGATTAGCACGGAAGAGCTTGTTATCCCTTATGTGCAGACACTAGCATTGACAAATACATAAAACTATTTTCCCTGTGCTTCAACTTCAACTGGGTTTGGCAACTGGACCTGCTCTCATAGAGCACTGACCTTGACCTCTCTGAGCTGCTCTGGGAGGAATAACAATCCTGGTTGTTGGCTGCATGTTCCCATTCAACATCCGTCCTGACCTCACTTGTGCACTTTTGGCACGAATTCACAAACACTCTCCAAGGTTTCGAGGAAACTCTTCTCAGAGGATTGGCGGCAGGAAGTTCTGTAGAGGAGGAATGAAACACAGAGTTTAAGAACGAGGGATGCAACAAGCTCAAACCTATAACTAACAAATGATTGCTGCTGTGTGCTTTTCAAATATCTGAAGAAACTTGGAAATTGTGATTTGAGTCAACCTCATTATCATCAAAACGATATAAATTAAAGCTGATAATATGCTACTATTGTTAAGGGAAGTCCTCCATGTATCTGTGTTGTCAATAGTTAGAGATGCATCATATTGAGAAAAACATATTTGTGCCCTTTAACAAGCTGCTAGTGTTGCAGTTGATTGGCTCTCTGTGTGCAGTCAGTCAGTCACTCCTCTCTGTGACCCGCTGATGTACAACCAAAGCGTCTCCACCACGGTCCACGCTGTCTGCCTGTGGGACTGCGGATGTTTTTCCATAAAAACACTATCAGCAGGCAGCATAGCTCGCTGCACACTAACTTATTTTTCTAATCCACTGAGTTCTGACATACTAACTGATCACTCAGGCTGTGAGGCATATAGCGCTTGTGTTCAAGCTGGCACAAATAAGGAATGAGCAGCTTTGGACGGGTGAAATCAGAGGTGTTTGCATCTCTGTCCTGCCCTGATAGAGCTCTGCACTCAGAGAAAATAGGTCCTGCAGAAACTGAGTCAAACCAACCACTGAGTTTTGTTACATGTCAGAATATAAAATGAAGATGGCAGTGCAGGGGAGTAGGCTATTTACTTTTACAGAACAGCAATAAATTCCAATGATACCTTCTTCACTTACACAGCTCTGATGAAGTATGATCTTCTAAAAACATGATGTTTTGTGATAGATGTAAATATTGGGTCTCAGCTTCTTGACAAAATGAGTTTTTGGAGACTTATTAATGCCTTTTCAATATATCTTCCAAATTGTTTGAAGTGGGAATAAATGAGGGCGAGTACTCCGCTTATTTAAATTGGTGTGCCAGTTGGCCAGTGTCAGCAAATCATTAAGCACCATGTTTTGATTTTTACTGAATAAATGAAAGGAGTTAGCTGACGCTTACACAATACACTTATTTATCTAGAGGGGGGAAAACATTATTTTCTGACCAACTGTGATTTTGATACAGTGGAGTCTTCAGGCCAGTGTAACCTTGGTTTCTTGTAGTAGTGGGCTAATACTCCACAGTCTCTCTACTTGAGGTGTGTCACGCGAACAAAGCACCTCTGCAGCTTTCTACATCAGTGTTAAGCCCCCACTTTAAACACATTAAACAGTCCAAAGTGCATTGTTCAAAGTGAATCAGGGTGTAACTGACTGCATTTCACTGGATAAGTGGCGCACAGTCCTAGCACTTTGTGAGCAGGAGGGCCTGAAGAGGCTGTATTCAGTCCCTTGACTTTTCAAAGGTGTGTTCAGGATATAATATGAATTAACAAATCAATCAAACAGAAATGTGCCGATGAATGGATCAAAATCAAGGCCTTTCAAAATCCATAAATGTATACATTTATGTATAAGGCATGGCAGGGAAAAGTATTTTTAACCCAGAACACACATTTACACGGTTGGACAGAAGATAATGATAACTGATGTGTTGTGTGCTCAAAGAAAGGTGGGCTGTAAATCTTCATGTACTTTTTCATGCTGCTGGATCACATGGCTGTATTCTGTACTGTGCGTGATGGATTGGGCTGTTTCTTTTTATACCTGGGCGACATGATGGCCACTGGCACTGAGAGTTATGTTCCAGGATTTTGTAAGAAAAGAAAAGAAAAGAAAACCTTAGTTGTGCAGGGGAGTGTGACTGATGGCTGTTTTTGCATGTATGTGAAACACGGCATTGTTTCTTTCTGATGCAGGGCTTGGGGTGAAGTTGACGTGTGAAAAGACAGTGATAGCGTTGTCACCCTCTTGACCAGCTCTATTCTTAGAGCGGTACCATGGTGAACATGTGGAGAAAAAAACCAAATGTTTCCAAGTCCTCTCCACCACAAGAAACTGCAAAACCATAGTTGTTATCAGAAGTGGGAGAACTGTGCATCTGTGTTACTGCATGAGAAGAAAACAAGTATAATATGAAGTCTTCGGTGGATCTTAATATCTCACCAATGCAGCCTCAGAATGTCAGGAAACTACCACAACTTCAGTCTCTAGTTTCCTCTTAGTGTAAGGTGCAGACACTTTCTGCTTGCTTTAGTTTGCAACATGCCACCTTTACGCCTGAGCACATCTTATTTTGAGTCCAACACACCCATTGGTACCCATGTGGGCGCAAGTTCACTTGCCTTTTACATAACGTGCTAAAATGAGTAGTGTAGCAAGAGGAAAGTAACATTTATATCTTACGCCAAGATGTTTTGCGATGGGTGTATGATAGGACCTTAAGTTTTTTAGGAATGCCTAAAATGCATCACTCAAGTGGGATCCAAGAAAACAAGCCAACTCTTCATACATCAAACTTACAATTTGACTTTTAAAGATTTGTCACGATGTACATGCTTGTGCAACTTTGATGGCAAAAAAAGAGAGTAGACTCAAACTGGAACAGGTCATATTGTGTCCCATGAGTGATGCAGTTTATTTAGAGCTATAATTAATCACTCAGGGAACTTGATACTGAGACGAGAGCAGGACAGGGGAGGTGAGTTTTGTTTCTGTGTGGTAGCCAACTAGAAAATTATATATATAATCATACTCTTCAATAGTAATTTGTCAAACTCTTGGTCTGCCCTGGGCCTGAGAATGTGACCTGGATGTGAAATCTAAATAAATTCAGATCTATTCAAACATATTTTCTAATGCATCAAAAGCCTGTCAGATATTTACAAAGCTAAAAATCCCAATAGATTTCTGCTAAGACGACCTTGACTATTGATTCAAAAACACAACATTTAAATTCATTCCAGTGTTCAGTTTTCTGAAAAATAAGTAATAGAAAAAGTCAAACAGCTTGAATCACTTGAGTCACTCCTTCATATCTCTGCAGCCTTCAAGAATTGGCAAAAGAAACCACTGACTACATGGTTGGAATGATTACATGAACATATGAAATCATATTATAATGCACAGGACTGAATTCACTTTTGTGGCAAAGTCACCTTTTAAGTCAAACCTTGATGACGTTGTGCTTTGAACTTGAACTTACATACAAAACAGGAAAAGTTTGGTGTATTGTTTCAGGGAGACTCTGACAGCAGCCAGGCAATAGCATAGAAATAATTTCACTCAAGTCACTTTTTACCTGCAAATACAGAAAGTCACATATTCAAAGTTTCCTCTTTTGCTAACTCTTGTAGAGAAAGAGAAATAATGGTATTCTGAAATGAAACAGGATTTTCCAAAATGTCTTCATACTGGTCTTGGTGACATGCACCAGTGAGAACAACATCAAAACCCATGTCCCTTCAACCTGGTTGACTGCTGCTTATGCTCTGTGTACAAACAGAGTGCAGTTAATTCATATCAAAATTAGCCCAATATTTATAAAAACATTACTGGATAGCTGATGTGTTAGAAATAACAGGTAGGTAATGAAGAAGCTCAGTGCTGCACCATTCCAGCCAGATAATGAAACGGTGCCAAAGTGGGATGTGCTCTTCTGTTTGAGCATATATTTGCAGGTCAACACACATAAATGATATCAGTGGCAGGCACCTGCAAGTACAGGCAGTTTGTCTGAAGTTGAACTGACCCTTTGGTTGCTATATATTAAATACACCATTTAGCATTGAGGAAAAAAACAGTACAAAACACTTGTTGAATCACTGAAAACGTGATTGGTAGGAGAAAGTAATATTTTTTGTGATTTATTATGTAAAAGTGTCTAATATTTTTACTCTTAAGGTTATAAAAAAGTTTGTTTAAAATAGATTAAAGTATTGCTACAGAAAAGATGTAAAGAGGCTTTCTGTTCTCCTGTAGCCTCCTCTAGTTATGCCGAACAAAACTGACATTTTTGCAAGTGTCTGTGCCTTATTTCTACTGAAAGCATCTTATCAGACTCAATATGACCCATGTTCACCCGAGAAGTCCAGAAAAAAAAGTATTCATTTAGAACATTAAAAGAAAAAAGCAACAGCTTAATTAACAGGACCCTTTAACTTGTACACATTAGTGTTGTTTCAGCCTTTGTTTTTGTGTGTTTCATTTCCAATCCTTTCTTTTACACCACCTAGTTTATCACTCATGTTTTATTTTGTTCTTTTCTACCTCTGTGCTGTGTCCCCTGTGCTTTCTAATTTTTAGGTAACTGCCTGGTTTTATTTGCCTGTGCTCTTTTAGTGGCTGTGCCATGGCACCATTATAATTGAGGCTTATAACTTAGTGTGTCTCTTTGCATTTGAATAAAATAAATGATGATGATGATGATTTGTGAAAAAAAAATGTCTCCCAATGATGTAAGAAAATGCAGGTTGAGCTTCTTAAAAAGAGACGATTGGAATTTCAAAGATTTGGGAAGCAAATCTTTCTTCCTAGATTGGCAGATTGTTGTTTACTCGCTTCAAGCAAAAAGCTTCTCTCTTTTTTTTTTTAAATAAAGCAGGTTTCTGGCATTGTCAGGTGAATCTGGCACATATTGAGTCTGGTGGTTGTGTTTAAGATGAAGACATGAACACACTCTTACATGTCAGTTTTTGAGTCTTTGAACCTTGTCTTCAACCTAAGACACATTATAAGTCAGTCTTTGAGTGTGCAACACCACCACCTCACTATTTTGACAAAAGTGCAGTACAGAGCGAACTGTGAAACTAGAAAGGCAATGTTAACATATGTAATCACAAAACTTGAATTGCATTGTTGAAATACAATTTTTGCCGATAATTACAAATACTGATGCCAGAACAATCTGATCCTAAGTCCTATCAATTTAACGTTCAGATAGTAGCACGGCACATCTCTCCTCTACCTATCGATACTGTGGCAACATGAGGCACAGGAGGAGTCTGATCACAGTCACAGATGTACAAGTAACCTGAGGAACTGTTAGACCATGGTTACAAATAAAAGTCTGCAAAAACAAAATGGGATTTAAAATCACCATTCCTGATATAAAATATTAGAATCCTTGTTTGTAGGAACTAGAAAAACAGCCGCATGTTAAGAAACTTTTTTTCATGCATCTAGATGTAAAAATTCACCTCTTTTCCAGGTTACATTCAAGCCCACACCTGAGTAAACACATCCCCAGACATCACAGAAAATAAAACACACAGTCACATCAGAGATCAGGAGCTCAGCTGTAAATATGCCAAATGAGGCAATTTATTAAACAGATAAGATTGGACATGCTAAAATAATTCCTAACAACAGTATAAGAGTAGGAGGCAGAGCGTTCAAGCCAAGATCAAAGCAGCCGAGCAACAATGCAGCATATAGCTTTATCGCTGCCTGTGATCCTCGGCTCCTCAGCTGAAGCACCTGTGTGTACATTTCCCAGAAAAACAGCCTCCGGTGGTGATCATTAGCTCTCCTCTGGAGGAGCGGGCAGGATCGTTAGCCAGCTTCAAGGAAACATCACGCTGTTAGCTCTCTGCATCCGGGGTCACAGTGCTGTTTGCTTTTGTTCTTCTCTCAGTCTAATCTGTTCTCCTCCACACATTTATCTACTTCCAGCTGTCAGTTTTTCCCCTTTTGTTGTCTTATAACTTGTTTCGATGTAAAACTAAAAAGAAAAAAAACACGGCACTGTTGCTGTAGTGTTCAGGCGGGGCTCACGATTAAAAGCAATCCCCAACTTTTTCAAGCTGCTTTCTTTATCTGCACTGCCGCATTTCAGGCCCAATCAGCTCTGCCCTGAGGAACGGTGGGTGGTGCATGGAGGTGCTGGTTCTAAATAACAATTAACATGATTATATAAAGAATGAAAAGCTTGCAGCTCTGCTCTTGAGCCTTGATCCCCTGCAGTTTACCTTACTCAGCATCAAATAAAAGCCTTTCACATTATATTTCCTCTTAGACAGGCAGGGGGCATAATCTGAGTGTGGACCAAGTGGAAACCTCTGAGGTTCAAAAATGCAGCCAAAGCAAGGTGTCAAAAAGAAAGAACGAAAAAAAAATAGCTGCAGCAAGACTCGTGCATAAATTCATATCATTAGAGGCTTGACTGACTGATCTGACTGACTGGTGGGTTTGTTTTAGCTCCAAGAAATGCCTGTCTCTGTTTCACCTCTGAACCAGTTTGTAGATTAACCAAAAGTTAGTTGAAGTCACATTTTCAATGTGGTAGCCACATTATAGGACTGCAAAACCCTCTGTTAAACCATCAGGTGTTAAACACTCTTGTGCATGAGCATCTCTGACCAATGAGTGGCCGGCAGTCTGTCAACATCACCTTTTAGTATCGGCTTAGCTGGCTTTGAACCAGAGCAGAGCAGGTACGAAAAACTGGCGTCTGTCGTGTAGTACCGCGCCTGTGGAAATGCAACACAAACCGAGTAGAGGCAAGTAGAGCAGGGCCAAGACGGGTCAGTGGAAAAGGGCCATTGGTGACCTCTGAAAGGGCTGGTCAGCAAAAATGTTGGATCACCTTAAAAATGGGGAATTTATTTGTTTTTTCAATACCAAATTAGCTTTACATGGTTTACATCCTGAAAAAAAAAGACATTTTTCAAACCTCAGTGCTATAGAGAAGTCTTATCTCACCCTCATCTTAAACACTTTGTTCTAGCTGCTGTCTCTCAAAGGCTCCCTACTCCACAAACCCCCTTTGGTTTGATTGGCCAGCCCGCTGGAAAGCTTGAGTCCCATGTGGCTTCATGCTGACGAATGACATCATCTAAGCTGCACCTCTGAAATTTGTAACTGCAGGGTGGGGATGCGCAGACAACATAGCCGACAAACTCCGAGCTCCGAGTGTCTAACATGAGAAAGTACAAGCATTTATACATGTCATCACACAGAGATCACTGTGATAACCATGTTATGACAAGTTGTGTGGTCACACTGAGCAGAGAAGGAGAATGGGTAAAAACATAATGGTCTTAATGTTGCAAACAAATGCAAACTTCTTCTGTAGTTCAGTACTTTGGTAGATGTGTTTTTGCGATATGATGCCCCCTGCAGTTTGGGAACAGACGTCACGAGGAGTGAAAAAGTATAAGGCCACAGGAGTTCTCTCATGTGGGTCCCACTCATGCAGAAAGTATAACCCAGCCTTTAGGAAATCCTTGTAGAATGATTTTGTCATTTATGAAGGTCTCACATGATTTTTTTTAGAATGGATAGTTTTAAGCAGTTTAAAGAAAATTCTGACTGAAACTCAGTCTTGAAAGGCATTTCAATCTTTATTTAGACCTCCATGTTACTCCCTGAAAAAAAGGCCTAATTTTTCAGGTCAGTAATCCCCAATAACTTCCCAAAACGTTTCCTGGAAAGAATCCTGCAGCCTGTAAATAATTATTAACAAGGTGCACAGGCTGTGGAGCTCAGTGAATCGTAATGAGCTTATCAGCCAGCCAAGTAATACACAACAAATACTTTTTGTTTTCTTACAGTTTGTTTAGTGGAACTAAATGGAGCAGAACATATAGCCACTAACGTCACTGCAGATATTAAAACCTTTGTTATTTACATTTCAGCCAACGGGTTCAATTTATAATTTTTTAACTAACAAATAATGACTTCAGTTTTATACTCATTTATGATGTAGAATAATGATAGCTTATTATAATTTTCCTCATAATAACTGAGGGGTAACTTTGACATGTTACCCTCTAAAGAGAACATTTTACTCTATTTGTTCACAACACAAGGTGAACCTACGAGAATGAAATGTTGTCTCATCTCCATCTATTCTTCAAACTTTTGCTTTTTTCTTCCAAGAGATAAACAGGAGGAATTTTCATCTTGGCTGCATTTATCAGAAAAGAAAAGGGGTTTTGTTGGCTAATGGATGTTTGGGGATCACAATACAAACTGGCAATTTAGGGCTGAAGGACAGAATGACTTTTCTCTTTGAAGATTTGATCTTCTTTTCTTCTCTTTACTTCTAAACACAGTGCATCAAAGGACAGAGGTAATGTTTTTTTAAATAGATGTGTGATGGAGAGTTATACAAATGCAAGAGTTTGCATCAGGTTAATTCATGAATTTACAAAATAAGGGTTTTTCAAAACACCAGTGTGAGAGACATAGGGATTTATGTGAGCAGCTTGATATGTAAAACTCCCACAGAGATGACAAAGGGTCAGTTTGAACCTGAATAAATGCACAAAACTTTCCTCAAACTTGGTAACAAACCTGATTCCAACTCTCAATCATTCAAACAGACTGCAATCAGAGAGCCCCTTTGCAAAAAAAAAAAAAAGAGTATTCAGATTATATGGTCTCTATATTGTGCTGGAATAAAAGGGAAAATATGTTCATACTGGATGGAGAAGCTGCTCTGTCCTTGTAGCCCTCTTGCGAAGCTGTCATACATAGAGAGAGAGTATGTGAAAAGACTGGGCCTTAACCAGAGTATCAGATCCAGTGAGCACATGATAATAAGCAAGATCCACCTGAGGAAATCTATTCTCATTACTTCATACGGCACAGTTGACGTCTCACATGCATTATTCATGCTGTCTGCAATATCTTATTGACCTCTTTCAAGGACACTTGGACAGGTATTCATCTCCACAAAATTGGCCAATCACAGCCTCCAGATTGAACATACATGCAAAAAGCAGAGGTGGTGAACACTGTTTAATGATGTGATGCTGTGCTGTGAAAGTGAAATATTCGCTCGCAGAGGCTTAATGACGTCTGCCTGACTAAACCTGATAGCCTCTGTGTTTCTGTGACCTTTGACCTCCTCACATTTGAATGCTTGAGTGTTGGGTCGCATTGTTCTCAGCTTGTCTTTTAATTTGAAAAGATCCATGTGTTTTAAACAATGTCATACATCTGCGGTGACACTCATCTACTGCGGGGTGTTGTGCTTGAGCAGTCACTTGATTACAAAGCAGATTTTTATCATAGATACTGTTAATTGTATTATTATTGATTCTGTGAACAATGTTGCTAATTAAGATGTGTCAGTAATGTTGGATTTGGTGCAGCTGCAGCTTGTTATTGCCTCTGCTTCTGCTGCTGCTAATGGAGAAGGTGAAATGTGTGCACGGCTCGTTGAAAGCAGCAGGCTGAGTTTCATGTGGCTCTAAAAGACTGAATTTGAAGGTTTTTCCTGTGGAGTTGAACTTCCTGGGGTTAAAGCAGGTATTGATGTTATTTTTGTAGATTTTCTACTTTAAATAGAGTTTGATTCCAATCACAAAGCTGCATATAATTACACTTGTACTGGTTTCATTCAGATATCCAGATCCTATTCTCAGCAAATGAGCAACTTGGTAGTTTACTGGCCAAAGGTTAGCGTTATGGACTTCCAATGTTTAAGTCCCAACACCTGAGCTTTTCTGATACCCATACTGATCCAATCCAATATAGTTATTAATTCAACTTTCTCTCAACCTTATTATATGGATGAAACTGATACTTGTGCTTTTCCAACTTCAGGCTTTTCTATTTTTGTAAACCAAGATTATTTTGACTGGCTGTATTGCTACGTCATGAGATTTTTATTTTATAGGATAACAAATGTGTAAACCGTGTGGTTTGTAAATTTCCAATACAATAATTGTAGTTTAACCTCTGCAGTTGATGATTAAAGGATTAAACTTGCAAAAAATAGAAAGTTGATGTCACAGTTGTTGATGAAACAAGTCCGAAAAAACCTCCAAACTGCTGAGCTGCAACAGTTATCTTTCTTCATGCTCTGCCTAGCGAAAAATGCAGCGTCATGTTTTATACTTTTCTGGTCACTGATCAAGCTGCTGTGAATTAGGACTCAAAGAGGAGGTATTCTGCTTTCCTTTATTTTAAACATAGATATAAAATAACATTGCTTGTCAAACAGCTGGATGTTCATATGTTGCAGAAATCCATGATCTCTATCAAACTTGCTGAAATGATGAGGTGACTGCGTAAGGATTTCTCAAGTGGTTCATGAAGCATTGGAAGAACAGGCCTCAAACAGCAGGATCTGCCCATAGCCAATCAGAGGGAATGGGGTTTGTGAAGCAGGGAGTCTTAAAGAGACAGCAGCTTTACTGGGGAACTTTTGTCAAAAGCTGAAATAAAAGTTTTCTAAAACATCAGAGTGAGAAAAAATGCATTTTTTGAGCTGCAAATTAAGTAGAGTGAACATGGGGGCACCAGAGGGACAGTTTACAGCTACAAAAAAGCACAACACCCCCTCTTTCTGAATAAGAACTGTCATGTAGGAATCTTGACTAGGGTGAGGTAATTTAATAGGACAGTGCTATTCCTGAAACTATGCTTAGTGTTGAGCATCACTTCACCTTTTGATTTACATGTCTGATTAAGTCTGTTGTGCTTGCATTGTTCTCATGTTTGTAGTCAGCTTTGACCACGTTTGTATCTCCACACAACTGAGCAGCAGGCTCCCATTAAAGCGTGACAAGAAGAAGGAAGAAACCCTCATAACCAGATTGTGAACCCACCTTTAGAAACTATAAAACGATGGCATTAGAACTATGGGCTGTCACAGTAGTATTGTAGTGTTAGAGAGGATTATATAAGGCGTCCTTGTTTACATCCATTTGACTCTGCGCAGACACATGCCAAACATGCAGCTTGTCAGAAGGTGTTTTTTTTCCAGGAAACTGGATCTTAATTCCTTGTGTAAATCTCTGCAGAACTTGACTTGCTGCCATGCCAAATATTATCTTTGTTGCTGTTGCTGGAGAGGCTTACTGCCTCCAACTGCATACTGCTGTGTCACAGCAACTGTAGTATTTATGTTGGTTAGATAGGACCTGAATGCAGCTTATTATACAAGTGTCACTGCTGCCATTGTTTGTGCGTTTTGGAGATAACGGTTCTGAAAGTCCTTTGTGTGAGGAGTAAAGGACTGAACATAAATAAACGGATATGAACTATAGCGCACTCTGATGTTTTTTCCACTCCATGATTTAATCCTGAGGCCTGCAAAGCACACAGTGGATCTCAACAATGCAAAACAGGCACAGGAGAGACTAACACTGCTGTCCTTTTATTCTGATCCTCTTCCACTGCATGAACAACCTTTGCTTTGAGAGCATGCAATAAGGTTAGAGAGCTTTAACAGCTTTTAGAGATAAACTAAGAAATATGTCCCCACATACGTTCGAGACATAAACATACACATAAGTGTTTTCTATGCATCCCCGGTGATTTGACTGCTGTTGTTTTCTCCTTTGATTAAGTAGCTCTTTAACTGTGTTTCCAGGCGTCTGGATGGCGTAGTGTTCGACTGCGGCTGTGATATCCGCTGGATCCAGCTGTGGCAGCAGAGAGGAGAGGCCGGGCTGCACACACAGCAGCTGTACTGCAGGAACGGAGCCTCCAAGATCCGCCTGCACAACATGTACATCAACAACTGTGGTAAGAGCACAGGAGGAGGAGGGGAAGAAGGGAGTGGTGGCGGTGGGGGAGTGCGCTAGGATGTGATCTGCATTTAAATACAGTAGGAAAAGGAACAAGGAATTAAAGAGAAGCAGGAGGCAGGGAGGAGTGAAGGAAAGGTGTCAAAGTGGTAGGTGAGAAGAAAATTGGCTGACAGACGGAGACAGAAAAACCAGGAGAATGAGAAAAAGGGTTAAAGGTGACAGTGAGGAGCAGGGAGACGGGTGAAGGTAGGAGGGAGGAGGTGCGACAGAGTTCAGGGGGTGAATCTGATGTGAAGAGCTGTATGTTGATTCTGACAGAGGCTGTGCACTCTGCAGTACTATCTCTGGTGGTGACTCATCCCTGATCTACAGTGTGTGTGCATGTGAGTGTGTGTGTGGGTGGATAGGTGGATGGTTGTATGTCTGTATGTGTGTGTGTAACTCATCATCTCCTTTGTATTAGTTCTGTTGCATTAATGAAAAGTGATTAATTGATTTAGTGTGAAAACGTGTAGACACTGATGGCTGCAGGTGTGTGTTAACATGAACTTTTGTGTGTGTGTGTGTGTGTGTTTCCAGACTTACCAGAGATCAGTGTGAGCCACAGTAGCGTGCTGGCAATGGAGGGCGACAACGTGACGGTGAGCTGCAATGGATCTGGAGCGCCAGTGCCTGAAGTGGACTGGACAGTTGGCGGCCTGCACTCCATCAACACACACCTGGTCAGTCTCTCTCTCACACACACATGGACACATGCATTGCATGGTTGCGTGTTCATTTGTATTTCATGTTCTACAATTATTCCAATTTTCTCATAGCTGAATGCTATGAGGTGTGAAGTTAATCCAGTGTTGAAAAGCAGGAAACTACAGTTCCCAAGTGACCACTTGGGTCTGTCTGGTAAACAGTATCAAACAATACAGAGGTCCAAATTTCCAACTTTGCAGCAGAAACAATTATGTGTACAGTCTGGAACAAAGCACTTAAAACACCCTTTAACTCCATTATTCATAACAATTGATCAGGTGTGAATTCCTCCATAAGTTATCCATTTTAGCTGATTTAATTAACCCTAGAGTGACAGATGAGAGAGGACTCAGGTACTTTTGGTGCCAGGTGGATGCTTCTGGCTATCTGCCCTTTGTCAAGTCAGCTAACAGTCACTGAACTTAATATTCTTGGTATCCACCCTTTTTATTACAGTCCACTTGGGCACAGAGTTGTGCCAACGTGGAACTTTCCTGTTTGGGAGGGAAACCCAGTTTTTAAAGGGTCTTTTACTCCCTTGAACCTGATGACTTTCTGATGAAAGCCTGAATCCAAAACACATGGGAAGGTGTTTTATGGGTCAGCATGATTCTGCTATTATAAGAAATCTGAAGAGCTTAAAGGGGAATGCCTTAGGTTTTGTTATAGGATATCCAAAATATCCTATCATGCTGTATGCATCAACCTCTCACAACCTATACTGTCACTTTTCATGGCTTACATTGTGAGTGATGGCATTTGCACTGTATTTTTGGATCCATCAGAGAATTATTGCAAAGTATGATAGCAGAAGAAAAAAAGCTTCTACAACAAATAAATCAGAATCACACAGAAACTAAGGCTCCATGGCCAGAAACATTTGCACATGGACAACCTGGATCCCAGATACTCAACCAGGGTTCAAACAAATTTAGGCTTATAAGTTTGATTTTTTAAGGTCCGGCTGTGAACTTGTCCTAGGTAAAAAGTCCAGGATACCTAAAAGGTGGGAACAACCAATTTCTTGTACACATTTCTTGTGAAAATGTGTCACCTACCAATAGAATCATTTCACTGTGCAATAGTATTGAATATTATGCACCATTATTTTGTACCAAAAAAAAAAAAGTAAAGCAAACACATTTTTTGATACATAAAAAAGGCAATGACAGATATATTTGGGGATTTTTCTGATAAACTTGAACAGTGTGATCCGCTCCCTCTAAAACTTCTCTTCTGCTGTGACAGACTGAGGGCCAACCTGTACCCACACTGGGTTGGCTAACTTGCTAATCTGACTCACTGAGACAGGCCCAAGAGATCATCACAACAACACAAAATACAGCAGACATAAACAGCAAGGAAGAGGGGAACAGCAGTTTGTGAAATTACTGTGCAGATACATTTGTCATCTGTGTCCTCGGTGACTTTTCCACTGAAAGTTACCTTTGCCTCAGGCTTAATGTTTGAGGGAGGATACTGCAGCTCATCAGGATGAGTAAAGGGCTGAGGAACCTGGCTATGTAAGAGAGAGGAGCAAAACGGGATCGTTAGTTTTGTTAACAAAAGGTGAAAAGTGGTGATGTCTGATAAGTGCCAAAAGTCAGGACATCACTTTTAATGTTCTTGCTGCAAATCTTGCCCTAAAGTTGGGATATCGAACAACTCACTGCAGTGATTTTCAACATGTACTTCTGCAGTCTTTTGTATTCTTTTTACTCTTTCATTTATGTGAATCAATAATTAACTGACATTGATTTAAACCCTTGTAAAATGCTTTTATACGCCTTTGATCTTTCATAGAGCTGAATGTGTCCGTTTCTGTCTCTGTTCTTCTCATCTCAATAGTCTAATGTGTACTGGCCAAATATCCACTCCATCAACCTGACTCTGTTCAACATCAGCCGAGACGACAACAACTTCCAGCTGACCTGCATCGCAGAGAACGTGGTGGGGATGACAAACTCCTCCATCCAGCTGAACGTACAATGTAAGCAAGATTTCTACAATAATAAAAAACGTGTGACTGACCTGATCAAAGAAGTCCTATCATACTAGTTCATGTTTCAATACATACATAATGATATAAACTTGAGTGCCCTTACCTTACCTAGACTAAAGTTCAAAACAGAACGTAAACAAAAGTTGGTGGAACCACCAGTCGGGCTTTCTGAGTTCGCTGAACAACTTGTTTTGAGAACTTTGTGAGACTTGGTCTCAGCCTGATGTCAGGCTCTGCTGACAACTCGACTTTCCCCTGCCTCGAAAGTCAATTTCACTGCTTGGCTTTTCCTCTGCTCTATACTGTGCTGAATCTGTATGTCAAGAAGAGTTGCTTCCAAGTCATACCTTAGTTGTGAGAGAAAGAAAAATTGCAAATATTTTCTCTTTACAAAGACGAAAGCAACAGAGTACAAAGTGAAGTTTTTACTTTTCTTGGCATCACATCAGACAATGCTGTTATTTTTTTACCACAAAAAATCTTTTTAACTTTATATCACGTGAAAGACGTCACTACTTTAGTGACTCAGACTGACTTAATGGGAGCTGAAAATGAGAATAAGTTTACTCCAAACCAACAGTTAAGAGTGTAACTTAAACACAGAGAAGTCAAAGTCACACTGTAAGTTCCCCTCATGGATTACCTGTGTTTACCTGATGCACTGTGGAGCTTAAATTTACATATTAATTAGAAAACATGAGTCCCCCACAGTTCATGTTAACACTGCCCATGTGCTTTGTTAATGTGTTGACATCCAATGTCTGCTCATTCTGAATTATCTGTTTACTCAATCTCATGTTTGTAGACCTTGTTTATTAAGCTTGATGTTGGGAATGTTTAGAGTTAGTAGCTTTATTAATGTGTGCATACCTGGGATGGGCATTTTGGGTAGAAATATAATTTAGTAATCACAGCTGACTGTTCACTGATAATACGAAGCCCTCTCACCCCACCTCCTTGACTTAGGGTATGGTTACGGCCATTTGAAATGGGCTGTATTAAACTGTATTGACTAACTGCCCCACAATGACATTTTTAAAGTGAATATTCATTCAGTTTTCAAGTATAACACCACATTTGTGTGAGAGCCTCTTATATTTGCACTTGAGCTTGTAGCAATGAACGTATGTGAGACTTTAATAGGAGTGGTAAACAATGATGTTTAGCAAGCACATCTAACTTACTACCGCATTCTTCTTGTGCTAGTAGATGCTAATTAGCCTTAAAGGAAAGACTAATTGGTGCCATGACTGTAGTTTACAAAACTAGAACTGTTGAAGCAGAATTTGATGAGAACTGTTTGGATAAATATATGCTGGTTTTGATGTATGCACTAAGTGAAGGACTCTTCAGTTTTATTGACTAATTGTGCTAAATTAATCCATTCAGTAGTTGCAAAGAAGACATATCACTACACCTTATGCAATATGTGATGGCGTTGGAGGAAAAGTCATTTATTTCATTAGGTTCACAGAGGTGAAATGACAAACCAACGTTCTCCCTACTAGAGCCACGAGGCAAGTGTGACGAGGCTAATATGTCATGTTGTTTATTTAGCATTAATGCAGGGTCAGTGAAGGTTAGAAAAATGTTGAATTTAGCGTGAACATCTGCACTGACTCAGCCTCCATCCTCCATGCAATCACAGAAACCTTCATCAGCTGCTGTGTTTCCTTGGTATGAGATCTTATTGCCTGTGATTCATGACAGCGCTGACTTTCAGATTAAACAGTGAAAAAGGGTTCCCTGTTTTTGAAGGCACCCATCAATCTATTCTGATTGTTCACAATGACATCTCGTTGCTGACCTCTCAGTTAATGGCCAATCAGCTCATCAAGGGATCTGAACTGCTCGCTCTGATCTGTCATGCTTTAATACAGGCTGACACAACAGTTCATCCAAACACCAAGGGACAACACAGTTTGAAAATGGTGGTATTACCTCAGTGCGACAAAGTGACATTTATGCTGTTGACAGCTTCATTGTGAGGCTTCTGCCAGTCAATTATGTTGTGAGGCATACATCAATGTCGAACAGCTGCGGTAACTATTTGTTCAGAGCTGGTCCAGATAGTCGGCAGTGGGCTCTGTTTTACAGAAAGTCCTGACTGCTGCTGGATTTGACTGGACATATTGAAGAGTAAACACAAGCCAGAGGTAATAATATGTAAAAACCTGTGCCAACTCTGTCACCATTATTTACATTCATTCAGCCATTATTGGTTTTAGCAAATATGTGGGCTTTGAATAAGGCCCTGATTGTCTTTTTTTATCTGTCTTTTCTAGACTGAGAAAATAGTGTAGATAAAATGCATTTTAAAATTATTTTCAAGTTTCCTTGAGAATTTGAACAGAGATAAAGCTACCAGAAAATGGACTGAAATGCACCAACAACACAATTAAGACACAACCAATAAAAAATGTAAACATTCTGAAAACAGAGCACACAGAAAATAGAGGGACTACAACTGAATGATGAACACCATCCATCTCCTGCTGCTTATCCTGTTCAGGGTTGCGGGTGACTGGAGCTTATCCCAGTTGTCTTAGGTGGAGAGGCGGGGTACACCCTGGTCTGATCGTCAGTCAATCACAGTGCCGACACAGAGAGACAGAGAAATCTTTCATGTGCTCAATGAAGAACTAGCAGTTAACCTGACGAGTGTGTTTTTGGACTGGGGAGGAAACTGGAGTACCTGCAGAAAACCCACATAAGCCCGGGGTGAACATGCAAACTCAATAGAAAAAAAAAAAGACCCACCTAGAGGGATTAGAACTCATGACCTTTTTCATGGGAATAGATCAATGATTTAAGATCAGTTATTTGTATAAGTGATGGAGTCATATTTTCCCAGGAACACATGGATTCATTTATGGCAGTGAGACACAAGATTGGTACTTTTTCTTGAAGAAAACAGTTTCTTGGATCAATTTCGTAGTAATGGTGGACACTGAAGCTGGACTGACAAAAAGGAAAAGGACAGAAGAGCAGAAGAAAGCTAAACAGTAGAATGACAGAACACAGGCTAAAACACAGCTGAAGCTGCTTGTGATGATGTTAATTTCAACCCTTATTACCCCCACTCCACCTTCAAATCTGGCAAGAAGTTCTCTTGAACAGAGTAAAATAATGTTGAAAAGATCTGCTCTCTATTCATTTTATAAAACACAAACACACACCTTAGTAAGAGTCACTTTTTTACTACAGTGGGGGATAGTGCCCATGGGAAGGGTGTAATGTGATGACCCAAATATAGGACGACCCCTGATTATAAGATGAGCCCCACCCACCCCCCTTGTCAAGACCAGTCTTCAGAAAAATACTCTGATAACCAATATGTGCTTTGTTTAAAGAAACTATTGAATCATCAATTATTATCTAGATTAAAATTAGAGACTACTTTTTTGCAATAAGTACACTCTTAGATCTGTATTTCAAAAACATCATCTAATCAACTACTTATTAACCAGTTAAAAATTCAATACTACTTATTCATTAACCGTAACAGTGAAACAAATTTGTCATGTAGATTTAAAAAAAAAAAGAAAACAGAAACAGACAGAACAGTCTTTGTTGATGCGTCATCTTCAGACATTTTACTTTGTAACTCCATATTTTGTGGCTGCCTGACAGTTGTTTGACATCACTGCTCTATTGACCAGCATCACCTTAAAATTAGCATCATAACTCCACCTCAGTTGTCTGTTAAATTGCCCAACTTTTGATCCACGTTGCTCTGCAGAATCACTGTGCCTCTACATTTTGCATCTCCCATCACTGTGTTTTTGCTGTGATTGACAGATCACCATGGCTACAGTGAGGTCACTGGCTTTACAAAAAGCTGTTGCGATCATGTAGCAACCCTAGACAACTATAAGTATGTACCAGTAATAATAGACAACGAAAAAAAACAATTGTGAAAGAAAAAAAAGACTTGTCCCATATTCAGGTCAGTATGTATCCAAGAAAAACAGTACAGATTCCAGCAACAGGTGTCACTGCACTCAACTCCAAAAGAATAGTCCCTGCAAAGCCTGTAAACATAGGTGAGCAGTTTTGATAAGGTAAACATGCTCGCAGCTGTTTCATTGGACAGCTCAGACTCAGTGAATGCAAAGCACAGGATTTATTTTATTTACATTCATTCTTGTTTAATCACCTTGAATTACTTCAATCCATACATAATATTTTGCATTGCATCAGGATTATGATATAAACTGAGTAGAGACTCAGTTAGCTGTAGTCCTTTGACTGACTCATGTTTTGACTTAACAAAATGTAGCCGAGAGCAGAGTATGATCGTGTTGGGCCAGAAATAAAAGCTTTTTTTAGCATGTAGCTGGTACAGTAAAGACGCACACAGCCAGGAACAGCCTGTGGTTTTCTTCTGTTTTCTATGGCAACTTTGATGGACTTATGTTGGGAGCTGAAATACATCTTGCTTTAATGACGGAGACAGGCTAAGAGATTTATTCATAACAAGAAAAAAAAAGAACTACTTTATCAAACAAAACAGAGCGATTATGCAGGTGCATTCAGAATGCAATGAGGTGTTGCAGAGTCACAAAGCAAGTGAAATTGATGTAGCCAATTAGCAAGAATAAACCCTCCAGCCGTCATGATAGCTCAGCCACGATGTGAGGGTAAAAGGATACAAGTGAAAAAATAAAAATACACCATTACCTCGAGCAATGATAGAGCAATAATTTGGTAACAGTCACAATGTGCCTCTATTACCCAGACCGAGAATTACAGCATGTATGTCAGCTCTTATGTAAGTTCGCCCTGTGGATCAGCCCTGAGAAGATTTGGGACAGACTGTATTCACAGCTAATATTTATCAAAGGTGCCTGACATTTTTCTCTTTGAAGCAAGCTTGCTGTTGTGGAGTACAATCCATTGTAGCTGTTTGCAATGCATCACGCTGTAGGACAGGAGGAGATTTGTCACCAATTCAAACACTCCCTACTGGAGCAGAGCCGCTAAGGACTATGCAGGAATGACAGATTGACTTTGCAACATCTTGTCTTCGGGGCTTCCTCCACACGGACGCTATGGATGTACATCTCCAGGCATTTTCTCTTTCTGTTGACACTCTCTGCTGGTGCTGCAAATTAACTTATTAATTTTTCACCACATGCTCTGATGGTAATTACATTTCCTCCCCTGTGCAGCCTATTGTCTCTGGAAATGTCATAAAATAGCTCAAACTGCTTCTCTGATTAGGGCGTAATCTGATTGACAGGGAAATTACCAGCCGTCAAGTAACATTCTCTGCATTCAAAGATGAGTTTCCCATTTTAGAGGAACTGTAATTAACCACAATGCAAATTCTGCACAGCCTTTGTCCTGCTGCTGTCTCAAACAATAGCGGCTCTACAGCAACGTGGACTCAGGAAACTTCACATGTTTTTCCTTTGGTCCTACAGGCAGAACATGTAAGTCTGTAAATCTCACACCTGGTTAAGTACTTCTTTCCCTTGAGATGCTCCGCTGGTCAAGCAAGGAATGAAATAGAGAGTCTTTTTTTTCTTCAAGTGGAGCTTGACAAGAGTGTTAAGGGAGCTTTACTAACAAGTCATTATCAAAGGACTGTACTTAAAGTTGAGCTAAGTAAAGGTGCAGCTGAAAGAAGTTCACTATTTTGAATCAGATGACTTGGGAAATGGGAATATGTTGAATTCTAGACACATGCATGTAAGCAAAAACATTTTGAGTGTTTGCTGGTTTTTATTTGAACATCCTACTGTTTAAAACTTAAAAAAAAAAATAGATAAAAAAAATCTAAAACTCTACACCACCATTTACACAGGGAATTGTATGATGCTTCTCTAAGGCAAATTCAGAACATGCCACTACAACCATGTGGGACACAGATATCCAAAGGACGATCTCTGACACCGTCCACAAGGAGTGTGAGCCACAGAAGGTCATTGCTGAAAGGTTGTGATGTAGAGTGCTGTATCCGATGTTTTTGGAAAAGCAACTGGGTAGAAAGTGGTAAAGTGTGGTCAGAAAAAGGTCGAACATAGCCTTGAGAAGATTGTCAAAAAAAGTTGATGTGAAAAATAGGAAGAGTTTTACCAGGAGTGGAAAGAGACTGGCATCAGTGCTGAGGTCTACGGGGAAGTGTCTTTCCAGAGCCAAGGAGAAAAAAAAAATAACTGGACTGTTGCTTAGTGGTCCAAAGTTCTTTTCTCAAAGAAAAGTAAAATTTGCATTTCAATTAAAGATCAAGGTTCAGGAGTCTGGAGGAAGCTCAGAAGCCAAAGTGTTTCAAGTCCAGTGTGAAGTCTCTGTCGTCTGTGAAGACTTGGGGAGTCATGTCATCTGATGCTGTTTGTTCACTCTGTTTTATTAAACCAAACGTAGCTCTCTATCAGGAGGTTTTAGAGCACTCAATGTTTTCATTCCCTTAAAAAATATCATGATACCTGCTTCTTTTTCCAGCAGGACTTTGCACCTGCCCACAATCCCTGTAGTTTGCTGACCTTGTTAATGTTTGCCCTCACTGGCCTTAGCCAAACCTCAAGTATAGCACATGTAAAACTCCAGCTTTTTGAATGAAATTATGGAAGGAAATAAACCTTTTCATCATTTTCAGTAATTTTGGGGGCTTCAAATCTACTGCTGTCAGCAAGGGCTGTGGTTAGCTGTATATTAGCATTAGCAGGTGTGTAGTCGACATTTAGAATATTTCCTCTTTACTCCATTTGCCATATGTCTCTCTCTCTTTTGTTTTTTGGCACTTTGTTTATTTACCATGCTTTTTTTATTTATGTATATAGAATGTGATTTTTCTTAATTCAGTGCACAGCAGCATACAGCTGCCAATCCTCCTTTTAAAAGTCACATTATTAGTCAGATTATGTTGAGTACCGAACACAAGTTATCATCCTAGTTCTAGTCAGAGTTAAATAATCATGACAACAGTCTACTTTTCTTATAATGTATCTGTAAACAAATTGAGCAACTATGATTTTGATATTGATATTGTTGTATTAACCCTCTGATGCATGGAATACGAAAGTCAGTGTCAGGATTTTTCCCTGGAGTGTTTTTATTTGTCTTGAGGCATGAAAAAAAAGTTCTCAATTTTCCCCCCCAAATATTTGTAACTGAGCATTCAACATAAAACAGTGTGAACTTCATGTAAATATGACTTTTTTTTTTTTTTTTTGGTTGACTTCTTTTCTTTTCTTTTTTTTGTGGTCATTTCATGAATAATCTTTTTGTAATGCTTTGCAAAACATTTTAACTCACTTTTATACATTTTAACACTGAATAATTTATGGTTTATAAGCTTTTTCACCCTCAAATGTTTGTCTATAACTTTTTTAAAAATATAAATATGTTTGAAAAATAATTAAAAACATTTTTTCAGGCCCTAAGAAGAATAAAAATATCCTGACACAGGCTAATATGAATTTCCACCACATGAACCATTGAATTTAGGGGTAAATTACTTTTAAATAGGTGTCCACTGTAGTGACCACTATGCACCACAGGGTTAACCAGTCTGAGGTCATCTGCACATATGGGCAAAGGAAGATATGGTACAATACTAAATCTGTCATGAATTAGTTTCATGAACAAATACCGAATGTGTCCATTTTCTTCTCTGCACGCATAAAACAGCTTAGTCTAGGAACAGGATGAAGATGCTCAGAGCTTTTCTCCTCAAACAGACACAGGACAAGAGCAAACTGCACCAGACATAAAGAAAATAAATACCAGGCTTGTTTAGACAACATGCATTGTGACTCAGGCCTCCAGCCAGTGAAGATTGCAGGAGGAATTGATCTGCAACTCATGATAGTATTAGCAGCCCTAATCCATTCTCAGTGGATTTGTCCCCGAGCGTTTTTTTAAGTTATTTATGATCAAGTGTTGTGACGGAAAATCTCCATCTAAAGAGTTTTATCTTCAACAGTTTCTCTTTACTGCATCCTCCAGGTTAAATTATGTTCACAGCATAGTAATTGCAGTATAGTTCATCCCTGAAGGAATATTCATGGATTTCTCCCAAATGTTGTCTCCCCTGTCACCTGTCACCTCCTCTAGCTATTACATAGCATTTCTAATATGCCGTCGGGGTTAGCTCTGGATAGCACAGAACAACTAACCTCGTATTCTCCCTGATCAAAGCCTTGTCATTATCAAAGCTTGCCATCTGTATGAGCTCCACGTGGACCCTGTGTTGTTAAAAGCCAGTATATAGAGTGCTGTACTGATTTGTATTGTATTGACTGAGACTGGGCTGACAGCCACGCTGAGGGAAAAATGGATCGGCCCCTAACTGTCCATCAACCAGAGAATTTTGTTTCTTCCTCTCTTTTTCTCTCTTTCCTTTAGGCTGAGCAGCTTTGTAGTGCCTTCACTTCATGTCCATCCTTTCTCCTCTCTCTGTGTCTTTTATCTTTATCTTTTTTTTCTTTTTTCCTGCACTCAAAATCACAGCTTGGCACACGCCCCCACACCAACACACTCACACATACGCCTGCCTTAGCCTTTAGTTCAATTGAATGACTTTATTGTTACTATTGTCTCGCAGGAACAATATCACCAAGGCAATTTATAAAATGACAGCTTTCAAACACTAATAAATGCTTTTTTTTTCGTCTCTGTCCTGAGTGATTATTTGGTTTAAAGACATAAGCTCAGCAAACCCTCAGTCACAGCTATATCATCCAGAGCTGTAATTGACAGCTACTTTTATTTCCAATGAATGTGATGATTAGGTGTAAATGATTTTTATGACATTCTATTAATGTCTTTAATGATAACACATATGTTCGGTGTCGAAACTTTCCAAACAGCCAAACTTTAAGGCTTTTAAGATGACAGACAACTGAACTAGTTCTTTTATGACCATTTCTTTGAGACAGAGACAGCAAAAAGTAGTCAAAAAATGATAGAAATAAAAACATTTACCATGTAAATAGCCAGTTTTGATCTTAACTCTGTGTTTGACCAGTTTCTAGAAGAAGTAGACTGCAGAAAGTTACAGTTCTGAGCTTCTTTTTCCATTAATCGTATTTCCTGAACAGTTACTGGCCCCTTTCCAATCAGCCCTCTTCATCACAGGTGGTGAAAAAATATCCACACTGGCTTAACTTGTACAAACAGACCGTGATGGCAGAGGACCTGGGCCGAAAGCTTCCATGAAAGGGTCATAACCCCATCTTGGCACTGTCTAGTAGAAAACCCATGTTAGCAGCATTAATATGTTGGCTCCAGCTCTAATCCAGATTTTCAGATGTCTTCAGCTATATAGTTTTAATCAGACTGAATGTTTTTGAAAATGCTTATTCTTGCTAGCACCTCCCCAAAGTCACCTTTAGGCCAAACTGACATTTCTCCAAAACTGCTCAATGGCGTGTAACTTCAAGATGGACAAGCTGTCAAAACCTGAGCTCATTTGCAGTTAAATCGATATCCCTTCATGTACAGTGGGATTGACTGATAAAGATTATCAGAGCTGATGCTGATACCAGTTTTTTTCATCATCCTTAACTGATGACTGATACAAGCTGCTACTTTTCCTGGGACAATATTTGGGGCTGTTGCTGCTTTTTCTCCCCCAATTTTCATCATAAAAATGACACAATGATAACATTCGGGTCTTATTTAATTTTAGATGAGGAACATATATTGAACTGTATTTAACGCTTAAACAAGATGGAAAACTTAGGTTGAATATGTTGTAAACAGTAGGTACAGCTTAATGTTTGTTCAACTTTATCAAACACATATTTTGATATAGTTTTGTAGTTGCAGTCTGCAGTCTGCAAGCAAGGGAGGAACAAGGGTTTTTTTCACAGATACAAGTGAAAAACTCAAAACCATCCTGATATATTGGTCTGTCCTCAGTCACTACAGTAATTCAATAGCCACATTAAATGCAAGGTTTTTTGGATTAATTTTTCATCAGGGGCTGCAGTGGTTATCAGTGGCTATCGCTGTTGCCTATGAGGCACCACATAATTTGGTCACACATGATCACATAGGATTTAATCACACAATTGAACCAGGAAAGACTGCGACAGACTGGTAGCCTATCCAGGTTGTGCTAACCTGTACCCAGCTGGGATAAGCTTCATCCCCTTGCAACACAAAGAGAGGGAAAAACAGTACAGATAATGGATGGATGAATGGGTGGATGGAGGTCATCAACCACTTTAGTAGATATTATAAAGTCATCCCATGCATCACCAACTACCCACTGCAAGAGAACAATTTCTCCAAACCGAGATGTTGTGTCAAGATGTCGAGATGGTAAACAGATGTTCAGAAGTGCCAAGCAGTTCAGAAATAAATTACCAGTCCATCTTTCCCAAAAAAGACCTAACACATGAAGAGTTGTTGTTTTATCAAAATAATTGTCAGGCAAATCATTGTTTGAACTTCCAAGACTTGACTTTATGCTGGACAAAGATTAAAGTATTCTATTTAGTGAGTTGGACATTGTTCATTTTGGCTAGATTTCAGTTCCATTTGATATTATTATAAAGACATTTCTGTCCTTGTGATGGTTGACTTTTAGTAATTTTCCTGTAAAATCAATGTGTACCAAGACAGACCAACAATAACACTAAAAACAACCAAAAATCCGCTTTTTTTATCTCGGTATATATCAGCTTGATCTGTGTTTCTGTGGGTTAAGCTCAGATCTGAACCCAGCTCTATGCCCTGCTTCTTCCATATCGTAAACCTTGACCCATGTGGCTTAACTGGTCAGGTGTCTGGGCAGACAATTCACTGACTGTGAAATCTACTTTTCAAACTCTTCTTGCAGTACTTCAGAGCACATAACTCACAGCGTTTTGGGTCTTAGAGAAAGTAAATTGAGAGCTATCAAAAACCTCTCAACCTGGGGCCTTCAGATGCTTTAATTTTACAATGAGAATCCTCCATCTGGAGTCTGCTTTCGTCATCGTACTTTAAATATCTTTTGCCCGTTAAGTGTTTGTACATATAAAGGATTCTTTGAACATTGATGTTATTTGTAAATGCTCAAAGCTGCAGGTCTTGATTCAATGGGGGCATCTGCAGAACAGCCTGAATGTCAACACAAACGCACTTATGCAACCATGATCAAGCTATATTTGCAGGATTGCTCACTCATGCCTATAGAGGCAGCTTTCACTGAGCACTAGAAAGAGAGAAATCAGTGGTGCATTATGAGCATTTGTGTGTGAGTGAGTGAGTGAGTGGTGGAGGTGGGCGGGTAGGTTTGGTAGGGGGGCGGCTGGTATGTAGAACAGACACGGAGAGAGACTGCCAGGTATTACTGTCTGCCAAATATTTCCTTTTGATGATGTAGCTGCAAGAGTGGCTCATTGCAAAGACAAATCAGTGGATGAATTGTTTATGAAATGTATCTGATGGTATTAAAGTGATAAATTGCCTCTCAGCTTGGCGGCATTATGGATTCAGAGGTGTGTTTCTGCATGTCAGGGAAGAGATTCTCAGCTCTGGTTTATGTCGAGGAGATTCCTTTGTCTATTTCGAGCGAGAGGAAACTCTCTATCTGTTAGCTCACCCACCCCTCCCATTTTTCAGTTGCAGTACACGACACAGTTAAAGGCTCATTGTCACTTCCAGGCAACAGACCTGCCTCCAAAATGTCATGTTGTCCAGAACAAATGTAAACAGCAGTGGTCTTTGTAATACAGACATTTTACCACAAAAAGGAGGCAAACATTCACTCACACCGTGTAAGTGAAGTGTCAGTATACCTGCAGCACAGTTTGATGTGCACTGACCCTTAACTTTGTGATTTATTACATTAGTCAGGATGACATTGGATTGACTGACATTTCATCACCTCAAATTCTGACATCTGCATAATTTTCCACGGGGTAATGCAGGGACAAGTGCATCAACTATATGATACAAATTTACTCTCCTAAAAATCTGTATGTGTTGTTGTTCCACTGTTTGTTTTACAGAAATATGTATTATTCACCCAGGTTAGAATCAAAAAGGTATGTGATTAAAAATAAAGCATGGAAAATGAGTTTCAAGTTGCAGTGTGTACGAATCGTCACCATTTAGCGGAACAGACTTAGCAGGGATAAAGTATTTTGTTCATAAGTGTGCTCAAATGAATAGTTAATCACCTTAATATAACAATAATGTAGTTTTTGTTAAGATTGAATGGTCAATTTCTCTTTAATTGTGCATGGGAATGTTTCTACAGTAGCTCAGAATGAACAAACTACAAACTTCTTGCATTTAGAGAGCGGCTGTCAAAAACGCACCAATTGGAGGTCAAAGAGGAAGAGAGTGGTTGTTTTGCACCAAAGAGTTTGTATTGGTGGATGTTTCTGAACCTAGAAGTGACAAATGAAGAATCCTACTTAGCAGAAGCTTCTTGTCCTCGAAAGCCACTGTCACTTCGCCAGCAGAAGAGGTGACTAACAGTGTTTCAGTCGACAAAGATCAGATGCTTTTTTATACTGTGCCTTTAACTCTGAAGATGTGTACTCCTCTAATTCAGTTAGTCGTGCACAGAGGGTCAATTTCAGGCTGCAAGCTGGTTTAAGCATTGTTTAACTGTGATATTGTAATGCTGCAGTTTTTCATGAAGTAGAGAGTGTGAACACTTTTAATCGTGAGAGTCACTTAAGGACAGAGTCCACAACAAAATTCCCTTGTAGTACCTTCAAGTTTATCTTATCTCATCATACTGATTTAAGATTAGAATTCAGTATCTACTGGGCATTTGTCTTTTCTAAAAACTAAAGAACCACCAAAGCTTGAAGTAGTGATTCACAACAGTGGGCAGCAAAGGTATTGCAATTGGACTACCAAATCATAGATTTCATCATTTTTTCGTCATGGGGGAATAATATAGAAATATAACAGAAACAGAATCTTTCAGTGTTAAAACTCTGTTATGTTTAAAAAGTGTATTGAAAATTATCAAATATTTTCACTATTTTGTTTTGTTTTTCCTTCAAGTATTAGCCATGTGACAATCAAATGAGGGATTGGACCTTTTGCTGTCAGTGGCCAGACCACTTTTCAATGAGACCTCATTGCACTTGACTTGTTTACATTTGATGCTGAAACTGAAGTATAAAGATGGGTAGCTAGCAAGCAACAGTGAGGAAAAAGTAATCTCCCCACCGCCATTAAAAATAAGGGGTCAGAGCAGGGGCGGAGCTAGAAAAATATTTATGGGGAGGCAAGAGAGGGGCAGTCAATTGTTAAGTGGTGGCAAAATGGCAAAACACTATGTGCTGGATTAATTTAATATTAGGGTGACCATATTCTGAAAACCCAAAAAGAGGACCCTAAACCAGAGACCACAAAGTAGCTTCATGACCCAAACGTTTATTTTAAACACCCCCTCTCTATTTGAAGTAAAAAAAATAGTACAATGGCTACATAAATCATACGTTGAAGCCAGTTTCTGCCAGTTATAAATATCAAAATGAAAAACTGGCTTTGTTGGGATTTCTCCTTTTTTGGCAGATATGTCCAATTTTTTTAATATAAAAAGGCAAAATTTCAACTTTTGCCCTACAATTTTGACTTTGATGTCTCAACTTGTTGACTTTCATCTCAAATTCTTTGACATTTCATCTCAAATTCTTTGACATTTCATCTCTAACTTTTGACTTTTAAACTCAAAACTTTTCTGTGAATTAAATCTTTTCAACTGGGGTGGCAACAGGGGTGGCAAAGCTCTGTTTTAGGGGGGCAGCTGCCACCCCATGCTGCCCTGGTAGATCCGCCTCTGGGTCAGAGAAATTAAAGTACTGGGGTTTTCTGTCACAGAACCTGAACCATTTCTGCTGTGCATTGTGTGCTATGAGACATGGTCAAATGAAGCCTTGAAGCCATGTAAACTGCTCTGTCACCTTGAGACAAAATATGAACAGTATGTGACCAAGTCACCGGAAACTTTTGAGAACAAGCTCAGGGGATATTAAAGTAAGAAGAATGTTTCTCTTGTGTTCAGTTCTTGGTGTTCAATCTTCGATAGAAAAAGTGCTCTGAGAATGTGGTATATGGCCTCTGTATTTTTAGGGTCAGAGGTGGGCGTTGAAAATGTTGAGACTCTAAAGACGGCCCTGAGTTTCAAATGGTTTGGAACCTCGGCATCAAACAGAACAGCTTAAAAGCCTTATCTTGCTTTCATTCTTCAACATGTTACCAAACCGTTAGCGATAAAAATATCATCCACGTCAGACGACAAAGTTGAATTTAGGAGGTAATCATATGGAGGGTCTTGTCACTGTTGTGGTTCTGGTCTCCATTAATACCAGCTAACCATACAATATCCTACTTGGCAGCAGGCCACAAGCTTTTGATACAAACATTGACAAAAAACATTGATTGGAAGACTATTATATTTAATTAAAATGAGTTTTTAATACAATATTAAAAAAGTAGTCCCAGTGATTCAATAGCAGTCAGCGTTCCACAGCGATGGTTTGTTATCTACATGTTGTGGTCGAGTTAACATTGAACTCTCCCTATTCAGCTTTGCTATTGGAAAGTAACAGTTTTGCATGTCTAATGAGTTTGCTTCTGGTGGTGCGAAAGTAAATCAAGGGATTTTGACCAACCAGAATCAAGCATCAGCTTACACAGCCTTAAGATTAGTAACCAGGCCAGGTAAAGACTCCTTCAATGTCCAGTGCTGATGCAAGACTCATTAGCCTGTTTAATAGAGTGAAACTAAAGATTCATGTGGGCAGGTATTAGTTCAGTGCTGTGTTGGACTTTATAATAAAGGACATCATGAGCTTAATCTGATAATAGGTTCAAACTTCAGTGCTGAAAACTCTTCCTGATATACAAAGTGGCTGCTATTTAAGTGATAAGGTTTCTTGTTCTCTTCTCTCTAGTTCCTCCGGTCATCTTGAGACTGGCTGAGCCCGAGCAGCGCCATGATACCTGCATCGAGTTCACAGTCCGTGGTTATCCTCATCCCAAGCTCCGCTGGTTCCACAAGGAGAAGGAGATAATCCAGAATGAGTATATCCGCACCGAGATGGACTTCTACCAGGACTATTCGGAGGGCTGCCTCAACTTTCGGAACCCAACACACATCAACAACGGGAACTACACTCTGGAGGCCAGCAACTCTCTTGGAACAGTTACAAAAACGGTGTATGGGCACTTCCTCATGGCCCCGGGCATAGATGACGAGGGTGAGTGGATGCTTTCTGACAGGTTGCTGTTCTTTGCAGTGCATGTGGTTGCGGCTGACAACACCGATGACACCGTTATCACAATCTAGTGTATGCTCATGGGTAAAATGGCGTTTATGCAGGAGTTGTTAACACATTTTCACTGCCTGAACATCCTTTTTATCTTTCTGAATTTTGATAGGAAAAAAAGACACAGCAAGAAAAGACAGAATCCTGCCAAGTTACTCCCTGAATCCCAGAAGAGCTATATGGCCCACTTCCTAGGGATGAACATTAGGATTGGAACAAGTCTTCTACTAGTTGAATATCTTGTTTAAACTACCTGTTGGGGGAATTACAGGTTCTGTTCCAGGTGGAAAAACTACTGGGAGCCTTTAGTTTTTATTAAAATCTCCCTTTGCAGAGTGCAGGTTGTGGAGCTGATCCCTGCTGGCTGGATCACAGCCAGAGTTCACCCACAGTTCAGTTCAGTGGATTGTTCACTTGCAGTTCATACTGAGTTCACAGGAAGGGGGAAATAAACCCACAAAGACTGGCAAATTTCTTCCCATGGTCAATATCCCAAGGTTAATACCTTGTGTCAATTTATTGACATACCGTGACTTTCTCTGTCTTCTCTTTTGCAGATATAGTGGAACTAGGTGAGTGTTTCAAAGTTCAAATGTTACCCCGCTCTTTCCTCCTTCTTTACGTTGCGTCTTTTACTATTTGTTTGTTTGGTGTCATGATGCAGACACAAACACAGGTGTGTAAGTGTTCTATCGCTCTTTCTTTGGTTACCATGGAGAAATTTGTTTACTTTGTGTTGTAGTTTGTGAAAAGCTGTAGGCAATGCTGATCTGTTTTCTGGACCCTGATGGTAGTATTAATCCAGGGAGGCTTTGGGAAACAAAGCAGCCATACATAATGCTGTGTTGGTGCCATATGTCTTGCTAAGGGGCATCACAAGATGTTCAGAGAGAAGGCAACATTATTTCATCACTGCTTGTATCACCACAGCCAACAAAGAGGTTTGAGTCGTCCCTCCCCGAGTCAAAACCTGCCCCCCTTCCTCCATGTTTAGTGGAGTGGGGCTAATGCTGCAGCGTATCTTGTCCCCTAAAGATGTGCTTGTTGTTGGTCTCTGGACTTTGCTACAGACATTCATTGCCATTGTTTTGCAATGTTAAGTTGAAAACTGTTATGCTTTGAAAATGCACATGAGATGCTAAAGTGGTTTGTGGTCAGACCACCATCAATTCATGCTGATAGGTCGGCAGCAGCAGCAGCAGCAGCAGCAGCAAGACTTCAGCAGCTGGGGAATGATGCCTGTGTCAACCTGCTCCCAACCCATTTATTGTCACCACACCTGTTGCAAAATCACAAGTCCAATATATTTATGGAAACAACTGATGAGCAGAGTCTGAAACTTTACATCATTCTAATACTGTGGGTCTTTTGTTAACTCATTTGACTGAAACAAGGATGGAACTATGCTCACAGTCCATGGAGACTTTTCTCTTAATGACCCTGTGAGGACTTTCTAAGTGAAATTTTCTTGAAATGGTCTTACTTTGAAATATTTCGCCTCATAATTCATAGTGTAAAAGGATTTTTCATTGCCCAAATTGGTTGTTTCTAAATGCTATCATTTTGAATCCATATTTGGTTCAGACTATCTGGAGACAATAAATCCATTCATGGCACATTGACCACAAGCTCCTTTGATGACAAGTTTCTAGGGAGAGGCAAAATCTACCCTTTTCCAGGAAATAAAAATGTCCATCTGCTCTTATATTCTATTGTACAATTTATCTTGGATACCCAGGTCGCATAGTTTGGGCTCCACTTCTTGAATATTAAGCAGTGTTAGCTGTAGTCGATGACATACAAAGTCCCTGAATATAAGCTGTGCACCAAAAATAGCAAACACTCCGCAGTAGCTACATCAATGTCCAGCTGTTTACTGGACATTAAACTAGTTCTACACACATAGTAAATTTGCTTGTCACAATTTACTCTCAAATTTATACTCCACAAAATACCCTGGTTAATATTGCTAAGTGGCTTTGAATTAATTCTGTCCGTTTTCTGTGGTTGAGTCAGTGAGCTAACTGAGCCTGGAATGCTAATCATTTCAGCTATTTCATACAACAGGTTGCCACTTTGTTGTACAACATAGAACTAAGAGCCTGATTCAATAAAAGATAGGATAGCATGGCTTTTGCATCAGCTGAAGCTGACACTTCTGATCATAAAGCATGAGCAAAGGTAAATGATTCATGAGCTGTGCTGGAGATTATTCAGCATCTTTCTGTGCTAGTGTTATTTTTATGCATATTTAAATGGTAACAATGCAGTTTTTGGGGTATAATTTGCCTCTTTCTTATGCAGGTAAACCTTATCCAAATGATGCCCAATGCCCACAAAACATTTGTGCCTGACCTGTCATGATTTGACTTCCTGAAGCCTCCCCTTACTGCTCAGCCCATCATTACAGTATACGCACAGAACTGATTCTGTCTGCAGATGCTGACGGCTCATTAGACCCAAAACAAGAGGCAACAAGCCTTTTGGGCATTTTTGTATAAAGATATTATTAATTCAAAGAATTATTGTAATTTAGATCTCGGTCTGGTGCCAGTAGCAGCCATGATCCACTCTTGGTGCATTTTTCCTTCAGCTATTTTCAATTAAGTAAGTAAGTAATTTCATTCAGTTTAGAACCTTTCATCGAACAGAATCACAACGTGCTGCACAGAAAAACAAACAAAAAACAAACATTAAAATGAGATCATTGAACAGTAAAAGAAACAAACAATGACACAATTAAAACATTAGTCTGTGCAAGGTTAGTCAAAGGCCTGCAAAGATAAATGTGTCTTTAAAAGTGTCCACAGAAACAGCTAAAAGGAAGTTCATTTTGCCACAACTGCAAGAGCACCATCACCTTTTGTCCTCAGACAGGCTCGAGGAACAGCCAGCACATCCTGGTCAGAGGACCTGAGTGATCTGCTGGTGAGGTAGGAGTGGAGCAGGTCAGGGATGTAACCAGGAGTCTAACCATGCAGAGCTCTGTACACAAAAGCAAAAACTTAAAAATGGATTCTGAAGCTAACTGGCCTGTGTGGGGAGGATAAAACCAGCGTGATGTGAGTCGTCCTTGGAAAATAGCTGAGCAGCTGCATTCTGTACTTATTGAAGGAGATGGAGGGACCACTTGCTGAGGCAGGTGAAAAGTGAATTGCAACAGTCCAGATGGGATGAAACAAAAGCATGGATGATCATTTCCAGTTCAGGATGTGACACAACACACCTAAGTTTAGCTATGATCTATAAAAGGAAGAAACATGACTGGTTACAATGAAGACTTTCCTCCTGCGCTCAAAAAAGCTCCTATCATAATCCCTGAGTGCATATTCATGGGAATTCAAAACCAGACCGACATTTGACATGAAGTGACAGTTGCTCCCGGTCGCGATTGGACAACCAAGCTGAGAGCATGTACCTCAGGTTGTAGTTATTCTATTTAAAGTAAATTGTATTTGAAATTCAGTGTGCATAACCCTACTTCTTATCTAACCCCCATCTAATGAGCCACAGTGTAAACAAACAAGTTCCCACCCCTTAAGCTGGTGATATGTGAGTGTGTGTGAGGCGGGAATGCGGTCATATTGCTGGAATGATGCGCTGGCCGACTCGCACATTAAATCTCCCGTGTGTGATGTGTGGTTTGGCCTCAGGCTGTTGTGGCAGCCTCACAGCTGACGGCTTAAACAAAGTAGGCTGGTCTGATCTCTGACCTTCATCGGAGTCTTCTTCCATCTCCATATTAGGCCATTCTTTCTAATCAGCCATGGATTATAAAGCTGCGGCATGGCCAGGGACGGAGATGGATGGAGGCGGGCTGTGTGGTGAGCTGCATTAGGCAGGCAACGGCACATACACGCACTCACACAGCTGCTGGGAGCGAGGCAGGTGAGGCGAGGTGTTTAGGTGATGGGAGTGTGAAACATTATAGCGACGGCGCGAGGGAGTTCAGGCGGAGAAGGCAGAGTGACAGGCTGACTGATACTAATGCTGCTGAGGAGAGAGGAGGGCAGAGGGAGGAGAGGAGAGAGAGATACACTGAGGGCACACACACACACATACACACACACACACACACACACACACACACAGCTATGCACTGCAGTGTGCTGTGTGTGTCTAAGCCAGTGGCAGCCAGTCTACCATGTGGCCATTAATTTGCCCACAATTACTCTCTGATGTCCTGGCTGGAGGCCTCAGACTGGAGTTTCCCTGACACCAGCTCATTTCGTTTCAGGACTCTGTCTCAGTCATCTTCCCTGTACAATCTTCAGATCTCTGCTGCTTGCTCAAAATTCTGACAATGAAGTCAAGGCAAGTAGAAATTGAACATATAAGGCCTGGGTTTCATGCTCATTTTGAGACATTAAGGGTCTGTGTCTGCAAAGAAGAGCTCTGCCTTCTTAAAGTGGCTGCTCTGAGAGTGTCAAGTTGAAGATTTGTGAACTTTTGAATCGCGCTGGATTGTCACCTTTACTTTTTTTCAGGCAACCAATCATGTGGAGTGGGACTCATTACTCTGCTAGCCAAGAAAACAGAAGACAATCGTGTCCTGGCTGTGTATTTCTATTCTGACCGAGTTCATCATGAAGTAGAAACAATGACACATTTGCAGGAGTAGATCAGCCAGAAACGGCTCTGTCACTCAGCGTTTTGGAAGAAGAGCTGATGTTCACCCTCCACCGATTATGTTTTTCACACACATTCTCCAGCAGCACAACAGGGTCATTGTACAAAGTCAGAGGGCTGCATTCTCTGGATGCTCACAATGAAAATATCATCAAATCAATTCAATAAAATAATGAAAGGCTGGATAAATGCAAAGGGGTAAGATTGGATGCATTATATAAAAAGCTATTGTTAAGATGTTGCGATAACAACAAAACTCATGTGCTGCATTCATTTTCTTTCCCTGCTCAAGTGCTTCATCCCAGCACTCCTCAATGCACTTCAAGTGTTTTCTTTATAAAAAAGAGCTATGTGGACATGTGAGTCCTGATGTGACCTCAGAGATCTGTCTCCTGACCTGAGTCCAGCAGTTCTGTCTGAACATTTGGGTCCAGTTGCTCAGCTGAAGATGTCAAAGTTATTTTGATTCCTTTTTCCCCACTGATTTGATTTAATCTGATTTAGCATTTGGTGCCCTTGGCTTTTAAGCTTCTTTTTAGTATTTCTTCTTCTTCTATTTGTGTTTGGTTTTTAAAACAGCTGTTTGAGTCTGTGTCTGTTCTCTGTGTACAAGCTTGAGCATGCATTTGTGTAACTATTCAACTATTCACTCTATCTGTAGCTTTCCTCGTAGACCTGAATATTGCTCAAAGCAAATTCCAGCTTTATTGTTAGCGTTGAGGCATGTGACAGGCTTCAGTGTGCATTGAAGGCTGTGCAGGCCTCTAACTTTCAGCATAAAAAATGCATTGTTCATCAACATTGCCTCACCCCCCAAGGTGAGGCAGAGTTCTTCCTTTTCACATCAATGCACTTCCTCGACAGAGGACAAGTTGAGAGATTAAACATTTATTCAGTTGTCAGAAAAATAATAAGAGCACTCTTTTTTAAGAGTTATTTTAAAAGAGGAAGAATGAAAATGAGGAAAGCCTAGAATTATTTTTCAGCTGAAAGCTAAAATAATAAGACTGTTTGACTTTGTGAAGACATCGACTGTAAATATGTGTGGGAGTAAACCACAGCCGTTAAAGATTTATTCTCATTACAGCTGCTGATGCCTCTTTGTGTTTCTGTGTTGCAGTTCCTTCGACGCCGTCAGATGAAGAATTAGGCCGGCCAGATGAAGACACATTTGGGGTGAGTTTTCCCCTTAATGATGTTGATGAAACAGCTGCTAAAGATGCTGCCTGTGGACTCGACACAGAGCTGCTGTGCAAAGTAACACAAATCTAAAGTGGGTCTTGTCTGTCAGAGGACCCTGGTAGCAGTTTGAAATGACTCACACAAAGACTACAAGACAGCAAACACATGTTTAAGTGTTCAGTTGTATGTTTGGATGCTAACGATGTTGACCATGGTGACACTTTGTGACGATGAATGCTGCTGTTATAAAACGTTATGTAAGACAAGATTTTGTGCTTTAACACTTGTGAGGTATTCAAGGATAGCCCAGATGAGATAATAACTTGCAAGGGTTTTCCATAAGCAGGAAAATAACATTATTGTTGGATAAAATTCAAAGAGTCGACTGTACCAAATGGTCTCATGACTTTCAGACTTACCTCAGCTGTTAAAAAAGACAAAAATATGTATCTATTTCACAAACAAGGTGCAAAGGGAGAGAGAATAGTGTATTTGTACATTCAGCATTGTACATTCTAACATTTAGTCAGCTAATTTACTTTTAAAGCAGGCAGAATACACCCCTGTCAATGAAAATGAGCTAAAATGCAAAAAGAAGGGGAAAAAGAAAAAATAAACTTCCTTCAAAACTGCATTCACAAACAGCTATACTTGAATCTTTGGTCATCTCATATAAGTTCAATAGAGATAATAAATCAAAGTTTACAGAGTTTAGTCATCGTTATTTTACAGTTAATCATCTGATGTGACTTCAAATCAGTTATTGTGTAATCAAATCATCTCAACAAAAAATTAGGACTCTGCACAGTGCCTTTATGTTAAAATAGAGTCACCGCTCCATCCCTGTTTTGATTTAATTGACAGCTTGATAAAATGATTTAACACACGCTCACACAGCTTTCTCATCAAAGCTGAGAAAACTGTATCAGCACGTTATGATCACAAGGAAACACTGCCATGAAAACTGGGAGCTATTTGCAATTACAACACTTTGTAAGTTTCAAAATATTCACTTGTGATCAAAAGTTACTTCAATTACGGTGAAAGATTTATGCTTGTAACTTCTATGTACCAGGGGCACATTTTAGCTCAGAGCTGATCTGTGTGTAAATCTGGCAGTATTTAAGGATCATACAAAGATGAATTTTCTGTCAAATGGAACACATCACAGCAAAGTCAGCAGCTGTAATCTACGAGACAGGTTTTTATCAAAGTCTCGCAGATTTAACACTGATTTGCAGCATTTGAGGTGATCGGGAATCTGGAGAGGATTAGGACGTGAACACATTCCTTCTGTTTGCTGCTTCGGTCTGACGAAACTCTTTCTTCTTCTCAGGTTTCCATTGCCGTGGGTTTGGCTGGCTTCGCTTGCGTCCTGCTCCTCGTCCTATTCGTTCTCATCAACAAATACGGCAGACGCTCCAAATTCGGTATGAAAGGTAAGTCTAGATAGATTCAGATAGCCAGACGAGCAGACAAAGCAGGCAGATAGATAGCTTTGTTTTTTTAGTCGCCTTTCTGCCAGTTGCATCATCATTGTGCTATTGAGTCCATTCTTCCAACTAATCTTCCCTTCAAAGACCTTTGTTCACCAGAAAATGCACATATGCAGCTAGTGTAAGAATTTGAACTCTTTACTGTGCTGCAGTCGCTCCCATGGAGGACCTCATTTGGAAAAAAAATCCCCTGTGGAATGGATGATGAATGATCTGTTGCAGGGCACCAGAGTTTCGTGTTGCGGTAGATAAATCCTGCTAAAGGCCATACATTTACAATCACACATACACACACACACACACGAACATACACACACTGGCTGCCGGATCAATACTAAAGGGCAGTGTGCATGCAGACGAGGTCTGTACATTCACCTCATACATTCACTGTGTCTGCTGCGTAGAGTGATCCTGAATTAATTAGTGGACTCAGGGCTGTCGATCATGCCGAGGAACTCAATAGGATTAATATGGCTTTTGTGCATGCTGAGCTTTCATTTTGTGTCAGCTCCAGGTTTTTGCTTGGCTCTCCCTGGCGTTGGCGTTGTGGAAAAAGGCGAAAGCAGTTGTAGCTCTGATCTAGAAAGAGAGAGGAGGGCAGATAAAGGCGAGGATGGTATAGATGCTCAGGGGTCCTGTGGTCCAGGCTCAAGCATTTGCCCACCAAAATGCAGCTCTTATCAGTTGGCAGGCCCTTGTGGTTTGATGTGAGTGAGCTTTTTTATCCCCCGCAAAACACACACCCCTGTTTAGCTTGAGTTGTGGTTCTCAGCTCACTATTTCACTCCGTGTACACTTGCCTGCTGGTTTGTTTCAGCTTGGTCTGCTTTTTTATACCCATTACTTTCATATGTCAAATGTTGTCATTGGAATATAAAATAGCAGCCACAGTGAATGCTCATCTTTTCACACCAGAAGCAAAGCTTGTAGCATTAGCAGCTGCCAACCCTTAATTAGCTACTTTACAGGATTAGAGTCTCTTACTTACCTCAGTTAGAAAAAAAGAAGAAAAAAAAAGGCTGCTATAATTATTTAGGGGGCGGCAATTATTACATTGACCCACAGCTAGCTCTAGGTTTTATAGCTAATGAAGCTTCACAGGCGTGTTTGTTGTGTCACGGCTAGTCTTATGAAGCTAAGTTATGCTAACACAGTGTGTCCACACAAAGACAATGAAGATAACACACGCTGATAGGAAAATAAAAGGTTGGAGCAAAAGCAACATGTCACAAAGGCGGTGTGACCCTGCATGTCGGTGTGTATGAGATAAGATTTAATGGCTGCCTGGCGGCTTGCTAATGATGCACATTCCTGTTCCCTTTGCGCTAATGCATCTTTAAACACTGTAGGAAATTGTATTTTTCACACAACACATAAGTAAATATCTATTAAATCCACCTACAGACAAGAAAACACAAGATATTTAGTCTCCTAGGAATCTATGTGGCATCACTATTATATTTCCTCCTGTTGGTTTCAAACAAAAGGATGTCTTGCTTTATTTCTTAAGCAGTTCTGAGAGATTAGCATGTAATAACGCACACAGGCTCACTGCGGCACTCAGGCAAAGTCGCTCTGCAAAGGGTGCTTCAGATGCATTTTCAGTCCTCCCCCCTGCAAGAGTGATGAAGAGTGCAATTCACCTCCTTGATGGCAAGGTCCAGATCCGTCTTGCACACTGTGGGGAATTCTTTTAAAGAAATGCATGGAGAGGGCCATCTCACTGTGCACCACATGCTCCTGCTACATCGCTCAGTGATTCATACAATGTGTTTAGATTGTGGGCCGTGGTCAAGGGCATCTCAGCAGTTTCTGTCAAGAGACCAAGCAGCATGTTGTAGGTGGCATGAGTGTTGTTGCTCATGGGACACACACATACACACACTCACACACACACACACACAGTAGGAGCATTTAACTGGTCATACTAGCTGTTTGCATCCATAGAGAAGTTACCTGAATACTGGTATTCAACATCCCAAACCCACTGTGTAATTTTACCTGCTGTTTTTGTAAGGTATTTCCAGAAACATTTCATGTTTATGAGTTTTCATCTGGTCAGCAGGTGGTTTAATGGCATGTAATCTGTCTTTTTCAGTCACACTTAAGTGCATATGACATTGCATTATTAGTGTACACCAAGACATGCAACCTCTTTCTTCCAGGCCTGTATATTTCATTTATAATTCTGTATATTTTTTCTCGTATAGCATTCTTTACATTTTCATCTGGTTTATGTTTATTCATGTGAGGGAGCAGTAATTCTTCAGCAATTTATTCCTGTTATGCTTCTGTTTAATGCACCTCTCCCATAATCAAGGCAACAAACATATATATTACATACATATTGAATATGGTACAGCTAGGCTCATAATCTATGTAGCTCATAGATTTAGCCGTATACACTTTACAAGGCCTGAATGGTTTACCACGCATATGTTTAATCAAGGTAAGGCCACGGCTGAGCTGACATATATGCTGCAAATATCTCTTTGCCTGGAAGTTAAGGCCAGTCCCAGCTCTTCCTTTTTGTCGGTGTTGAGGCTGGTCAAGAGTGAAGTCCGGTCAACATTTCCAAAATGATACCTACCTTGTTGGGCTTTAAAACGTATTTACTACATACACTCTCCAACCCTTATTGTTTTCCAAAAGTCATTTGTTGTCGTTGTTTGTATTATCTGAAGCCATTACTGCATTTTGATAGATTAATATTTCCTATCATATTGGAATATAAACATATTTTTTGGTCAGATAAAGATACCAAACAACTCACTGGTCACCATGATGGATATTGCGTCTTAAAGCCAAAACAGTTGTGTTTAAATGCATGTTAAAATCGACCAGATACCAGGGATTAAGCACTTAAAAAGTACTATATTGACTGAATATTTGGTCAAAGGCTCTGACTTGCATGGAAACAGCTGATGTTAGTGAGATGTTAATGACATCCACTAAAATAAAAATGGCAAGGGTAAAGAAAGTAAAGAACCCCGTTGATGCAATGATGACCGTGTACAGGGCAGAAGAGCATGCAGGATAACTCTCCGCTACTACTTCATGTAGACAAAACCTGATTTTTTCAGTAATGCTCCTTGACTTGAGTCAACAATTTGCAAACTGGACACAGTGATGTTATCCTGCTTTCAGGTGGTGATGTGAAACTGCTGACCGCAGGTTGTGTACAGTGATTCAGTTCAGTGTAAATAGAGATGCTGCTCACTGTCACTGTGAGCGATTGAAGGTTTGAAATGGTTAAGGAGGGGTGAAGTCAGTATGTGATCTTTCTGGACCTCGTGCTGTTCTGTACAAAGGCCTGATTTGTTCAGAGTGAGAGTGTGTGTGTGAGTGTGTGTTATCCCCTCCCACTCTTGTTCTGGAGAATCAGCTGGAAGGCCTGAAGAAGTCATTACCTTTGGATGGAGCCATAATGGATTTTCGCTCCACTAAATCACTGTGGCTCTTTTGGCTGTTGGAGTTTGATCACCGACCGTTTCTGGGCATCCAATAAAAACTCTGTTTTTATTTTTTTTTCTTTTATGTGGATGGAGTGTGCATGTGTGTGTGTGTGTGTGTGTGTGTGTGTGTGTGTGTGTGTGTGTGTGTGTGTGTGTGTGTGTGTGTGTGTGTGTGTGTGTGTGTGTGTGTGTGTGTGTGTGTGTGTGTGTGTGTGTGTGTGTGTGTGTGTGTGTGTGTGTGTGTGTGTGTGTGTGTGTGTGTGTGTGTGTGTCTGCACTGCATTCAATTGATTTGCTAGCATTTCAAGGCCCACCGCCAAGTCTGTCCACCGGCTGCCTTGCGTTTACAGCTCTGACTGATATACCCCAGCTCTCTTTATGTGCATATAATTGTGGTTTTATTTAAGATACTCCTCCTGCATACATGTGTGCATGGGAGTGTGCATGAGAAAAAAAAGACTCTCTATGTAAAAGAGAGAAAAAAAATCTTGTCCTGATCAATATATTGTCAACCTACCTCCTGGACAAAACATCCTGCAGGCTAAGCAGCCGGTCCATCTCTCACATTGTGATTCTCTCCAGCGGGCTTTGAAGTGTCTTTCACACAGAGTTTTGTCAGCAGGGAATCAATAATACTTCTTTAGGAACAGACACTCAGCATGTCAGTAATAAGTATTACGCTCCCCTGTTATCTTTTCTTATGTTGTGGGAGAAAATTACTCCACCCCTGCTGCTATAAGTGTAGCCGATATACAACGAAATGTATATCATTCTGTCACCTCGCTTATCTTACAGGCCAGACGTGTTGTATAAAGACTTATTGGCTGCACCATTTTTTCTCAGCTGGAAAGTGCAGTAGATCTACTTTTTAAAGCTGTAACTGACTGCAGAAACAGAAAACTATGCATAAATAACCAGGACTACATGGATCTTTTGGGTAAACAGCGCAATATGGTGCACTTCAACCCCCAAAACCCAGTGGAATATAACTGATAATGCAAAGCCACCAGAAAATTGAAACTCTTATTTTACATTTCTGGTTTCCTCTGGCATATTCAGTCTCTTTTTTACATAATAGGAAGTTATCTGAATCCTAAGTTGGAAAATAAAGATATTCTGAACTGATTCTGAGTGCACCAACAGGGACAATGCTGCATTGTGCTGCATTCTTGGTATTTCTGGGTCTCATCCACAGTGGCTGCTGGCAGCTGCTGTGTGTTTATATAAGGAGCAGATGATACAGACGCTATTTTTGGACACACTCCATGGCAGAGTTTGAACTGAAAATATACAGTCACAGACAAAGACGGGGGTGAAATGACACAAGAAAAGTGACAGATGATGGAGGAGACGATGCTGATTGACATTGAATTCAGGAAGGTGACACTCTTACTTATGATCAGCTCAAGTTTGTACTTTGTATTGAACTAAGTCAAACTAGAAGTTTTTTTGATGTTCTATTTTTTGGAAATTCTTTGAAAAGAAAGTTTATTTTTAATCTGCTGAAGTCAGCTTCTGTACTTTTAAAATGTACATGTTAAAACAAATATCAGAGGTACAGAATCGAATTAGCTTGGTGTAGCTTGACACATTTTTTTGGCTGTCTGCTATAACTTTGTCTAACGAAAGCCAAACTGCTGCCATTTGAAATTCAGTGAAGGTGTGAAAAACAACAAGCTCTGGTTATATCTGGCCAGGTGTGGCAACTGAGTCACTGTGAGTTGCTGGACCACCTCATGGATTAAACACATCCAACATCTAACAAGATATGACTTATTAATGCGAGGGCTTTTGAGGAAATTATTGGCAGGCTTTGTTACTGTTAGATAGAACAAGCTCTGCAGTTTTCCCTGTTTCCACTCTTTCTGCAAAGTTTGCAAAATGCTGGCTGTAACCTCATTTTTGCTGAACAAGTATAAGTACAAATATGATTACACTTGCTACCAAGCTAGTTTAAAATGTTAATGACTGTGGAACAAAAGTTAGTATAGACAGGTGGGGATTTAGGCACACAGGGGGAAACCTCACTCTTATGGAGCGGCAGCAGAGGTATCCACAGGCATAGTGATTGTTGGATGATTTGTTCAGGGTTCAAAATCGCCTTTTGTCTTGTTTACTGGTTCACATCTGTTTGCCATGGTCAACTTTATATTTGGCTGTGGAAGGTCTTTTATCCTCTATGCTTGTTTTTATACGGGTAGTAGAGCATTATATCATTTCAGTATGGACTTGAGGGCAGACACATAAAGGCAGAGTCATCCAGATGATCATTAAATGCCTGTTTCCAGCCCCTCCCCAAGTTCCTCTCTTGCTTCCTCACAGATGATGTTAATGCGTGATGTTGTGCTGAAGCTGATTTATGTTGCCAGTTATCATACAGCAGCAAATACAAAGGAATGATAGATAGGAGATGTTGGAGGAGAGGAAATGTGGGGCTGATGTAATAAGATTCTGGAAATCATGTAACTTTGCTCCAACCAATCACAGGGTGTGGGCCTCTTGTAGGTATGTGGACCAGTTGAGCTGCGCGTAAAGAAGAACCCCCATCCATTTGATCCAAACATTCATCCAAGTTGACCCTGACCCATGTGTGGATAGAGAGGATAAATATCTGCACACATTTCCCGCTCCATTATCTGCTCTCATTTAAAGAGAGAGCTCATGTGTTAGTGATGCTGTTGATTTTTCATTTGAGTGCCCGTTCATTGCTCTTCACTCTTTAAATAATATTGTGGATTGCCTGAAATAATGCTTTGTTTTTGTGAAGTCCTCCCACTTTAGTCCCTCTCATTTAATTGAGGCACAGCTCACAAAAATGAAACAATGATGTTTTACATGGACAGTTTCCAGCCAAGGCCATATGTGTGACAGGGATCAGACCAGGCATGTACACTGTCTGGCCAAAAAAAAAAAAAAGTTGCCACCTGGATTTAACCAAGCACATAGGTACAAGCCTCCGATTGGATAATTACTGCATGGATGATTACCTATCTGCTGGCACCAAGTTATTTAACCTCAGCTGATTGAATGAGTAACTTCTCATTTCTTAAACAACCATGGTAAAAGACACATCCTGTAGTCATGGAAAAAAATGTTAGTCTGTTTAAGAAGAGTCAAATCATTGGCATCAATCAGAGAAAACATCTAAAGAGATTGTTCCAACGCTTTGTTAAAAACTGGAAGGATAGCAGAGAACCACCGTCTTTAAGGAAGAAATGTGGTTGTAAAAAAAATCCTGAACACTGATCACCTAAATGTCTGGCCAAATCAAAATCAAAGAAAAACAACAGTTGAACTCAGGAATATGTTAATACTGAAAGTAGGAGCATTTCCATATGCACGGTGTGAAGAGAACTTCAGGGATTGTGATTGAACAACCACTAATCAGTAAGACAAACTGGAAAAAAGGGTTCTGTAAGGGTTCAGCATAAACATTGGACTCTGGAGGAATGGATGAAGGTCATGTGGTCTGATGAGAGTGATGGGCACATCAGGGTAAGAAGAGAGGCAGGTGAAGTAATGCACCCATCATACCTAATGCCTACTGTACAAGCCTGTGGGGGCAGTGCTATGATCTGGGGTTGCTGCAGTTGGTCAGGTCTAGGTTCAGCAACAGTATGTGCCCAAAGAATGAGGTCAGCTGACTACCTGAATATACTGAATGACCAGGTTATTATTGCATCAGGGGATTTTTTTCTTCCCTAATGGCACGGGCATATTCCAAGATGACAATGACAGGATTCATTGGACTCAAATTGTGAAAGAGTGGTTCAGAGAGCATGAGACATCTTTTTCACACATGGATTTGCCATCACAGAGTCCAGACCTTAACCCCATTGAGATATTGCAGAGGCTTATAGAAACAATGCCACAGTGAATGGGCGCTGTGATCAAAGCTAAAGACAGTCCAATGAAATATTAGAGTGTTTGACCTTTTTTTTGGCAAGACAGTGCATATTGGTAAAGACAATGAACACACAGTTGAACTGAGCTCAGAGGACAGAGAGCCTGTTGGCGTCATCACATGCTGTCTGTAGGTGAGGCAGAAACTTGGCTCTTGGTCTTTAACCCTTTTAATACTTTGAGACTGAAAGTGCTGACCGATGCAGATGAGTGGTTCATAAATGCTGAGACACCAGGAAGTCAGGGTCAGATGAAGTAGAGTCAGTCAGGAGGTTACCTGTAAGTCAAGGCCAGCAGAGGCACTAAATTGAAGTTGTTCATCCTACTGTTGTGTTCTTGTTGTTTGGAGTTCAAAGCTTTGGGTGCTTTTTGAAGCGACCAGCAGAGCAGTTTTATGTTTTTGGGTTTGTAAGATGTCAGCATGTCTGCTCTTATTAGAGTTTGACTAAATCTGCACAGACAGGATTTGTGTTCTTAGACATACAGAGGGACATGTAGGTAAATCACAGAAATGTCCAGCAACACACCAATACACTCGGATACATACACAGGTTAAGACGCACACACACACACACACACACACACACACACACACACACACACACACACACACACACACACACACACACACACACACACACACACACACACGCACACACACACGCTGCAGCATTTACTGCATCACTGCCTCTCTCGGCCTCCAGTGGCTGAAGTGAGCTCTGCTGCCAAAGCAGAGGGACACGTCCATCCACAGACAGACGGATGGACAGACTGACAGACTGTATGTTTTTTCAAAGGTTAGAAGCATTTTCCAAGAAAAAGTATTAAATTTAGATTTGATTCACTGCCATGACTAAAACTTCCTCCAAGTCCAGTCAACATAAATCATTGATGAGGTGGATGTAGACAAAGCAGTGGCATTGCAGACATGTATGAAAGTATGATTTGTGATACTTGGACTTGATTCAAGAGTTTGTGTCCTATGCTTCATGTACTAAACTAGATTTTAATTAAATTTTTTACAATTTTGATCGATTGTATTAACTTAAGCAAAGAAAAAAGTTAGGGAGTGATCGTGATAGAATCACAAAAGTGAGTCAAGACCCAGATGCTTCTCTTCATTTCATGTTTATATACATGTATTATCTGGTCACTGGTGTTTGTTATGCTCTCCAGAAATAACTCTAGCTGCCATAGGGTTATAGTTTGTCAGTTAAACTGGTAATAATACACTGTAAAAAAGATTACTTAACCGTTTTATGAAAAAACTTAATTATAATTTGGTATTTACATAAATTTTACATCATAACTATTTACATCAGTAACTGCATCTTGCCCCTAGCTCCCTTGGCTTAAGGCGCTGTTTGATCCCCTCCTGTTCATCATATACTTGCTCTTCCTCCCCCACATCATCCATCAACATAGACTCCAATTTTGCTGTTAAGCGATGACATTCAGCTTTGTGTTTTCAGAAATGCTTTATTTATAGAGTTTATAAAGTGCAAGATACAAAGTATTTCAAAAGTGTTAGTTGAAAAAGTAAATGGGCCTTTATATAAATTATTTGTAAAAATGATCTGCATGCACACAATCCTCAGTAGTAACAGGAAAGGCAAGAGCATGGGCTGTGAGTATAACCTAAAACACTGTTGCCATGTGAAAGAAGAGACAAAATACATCAATAATTTACTCTTTTCCTCCCAATTAACAACTTGGAAGGTTACAGAGCATCACAGAAAACACATTTTTATTAGTCTTTTCAAGACCAATTTGACTTGTAAAAGAAAGGGGCCACATCTGCAAGGTCAAGTAGTTCCTCTTTGTTGGGACTGACCAGATCCACATGCACAAAACTTTTCCTGTGGTTATTTCAATGAGGTCATGTGATTGATTTGGTGAATTTCTCTTTTATCAGGCCAGTGAATCAGAGTTCAATGAAATAAAGATTTAATAAAGCATTTTATAAATAAAAACTGCTTTGACATAAATGAAACAATATGCACCCTGGAGACACAGACTGTTGTAATTATGATGATGATGATAAAACAAAAAGATTTTTATTGGTTGTATTTTGAGTTGATTCAATTGTTAACCCCTTATCAACACAGCAGCTGCTCACAATGCTTCCTATGTTCTTTTAACGTTGTCATGTTTTTTCATTCACACTTTTGAGGGATACAGCCATGATATTTCTGTCGTCACACAAAATAGAGTAAAATTTTCATTTATTTAAGGTTTATTTCACTTTATTGCAATTTATTTATTTATTTTGTATGAACATAAGTCTACATGTTTCAATAAAATCTGAGATATAAAGGGTGCATTTATTTAAAACAAGAGTTAAATACAAAAAATGACACTACAGCATGTAAAAATGTAGAGATATGCTCTTGCAGACTTGGTATGGTAGGTCTTAAAGGGTTAAAAACAAGATTGTTTTTCTTTATGGTTTGAAACAAACATTGTTAGTCCTTCGTGCGCCACAGAGGGAGGAAAAGTGATAACACATGAGCGACCCTGCTAACTGTGTGCAGATGGCAACTTTTACAAGGAGGGATCTAAATGTTCATCGTCCCTCATTTTTGACAGGTGTTTTAAGGACATTTCATTCTCCTTCTGAACTAAATGATGTGAAACAGGTTCATTAAATGAGCCGCTTTATAACTGTTAAATATAGTTTGTTTTTATATCAGTTTTTCATTTGCTTTCATAAACATGTTTTCAGTCCTTTCAGAGGCTTGAAAAGTAAACATTTCTCTTTTTCTGTTCACGTTTCTTTATTTAAACATCAAAGCATGTAAAGAAAAAGTTCAATCAAAGGGTCCTGCGTCACGAATAAAGGCTCAGAGTTTCAGATCACAAACCTCTCCTCTTTGCACAAATGATGTTTACCCTTTGCTCGGTTGCTTCAGCGGCAGCCATCTTAATTGGCTGTAATTCATTCGTCTGTACCCAGGCGACAGATGGGGACTTCCGAGAAAATAGCAACAGGCGGACCGGGAAGTGTTTCAGTTTCTCCCTTTTTGAAAAAAAAAAGGGCTTCATGCTATATCTGTTCCCAGAATACTAGGCAGTTTATAGGAAAAAAAAAAGCTCACCTCCCATCATCTCTGTCATCACGTTGGGTTGTTTTTTACGGTCTAAAACCCATGGCTGATGCTGCAGACCGCGGGCGCTTTTAGTGAACTCTAAAAGGATTTGGATGCTGTCTGTAAACTCTCAGCCACAGCATGATCTCACATATCTTTTCTTGGTTCTTTTTGCACCTTGCATGGAAAATGAAAACAAAAAAGGGATGTTTACTTATTCATTCCACTTAAAAGTTGCATGAGAGCCTTCTCTGTGAGTTGGGCTGCTGTGCCGTCTGTCCCTGGATGGATATGGAGTGCAGGGCGGCCTGCGGTTGTTGCTGCGGACTCAGTGTTCCTGATACAAATAGGATTTCTATTTTTTGTTTTGTTGTTTTTAGAGTTTCATACTGTCAGCACAGATTTCTAATAGCAGAGTGCCTTCTTGGAGTCTTCCTGCAGAGCTGCCCATGCATTGCAAAGTGAGTCAAAGTGAAAGGCCAGGCCTGCAGAGTGGTCTTGTTGAATGCACTTTGACGGATGTTTGGAGGCTTCTTCCCTTTTAAGCTCTTCTATCAATAGTTCAGAAGGCAAGCCCTGGCCTCTCACATTTAATAATAGCTTTATGTAGCGTCTTTAAAATTTCAGAATATGGCAGCTCACAGATGTAGGCAGAGAAGAAAGGAGACACTATTTTCTACAACAGGCTCTCTGTTCTGCTGCAGCAATTTAGCCCCCTCCCCCCTGAGCGATTGTTCAGAAAAGATCATGTTTGCTTCTTTTTCCTGCCATGAGAAGCTGCAGGAGCGCACCGTGTGAGAGACATGAGCATTCAGTTTCATAATGAATACAAATGCAGTTTACACAGTAAACCATTTACAAGGCAGAACTGTTTTCTTTTGCAGCTGAACAATAGGTCCATGAAAATGCATCAGGGACAAGTTCTACGTTTCCATGTTTCAATTAGTATTGATCTGGGAAACCCCTCGACTGCTGCTCCATTCTTTCATTGTGTGCTGCAGAGTGAAGCTAAACGTCTTGGCGCTTTTATCCAGATGCCAGTCCAATCAAGTATATTGGTATTGTTTAGGTGAGCACAATGCCTAATCATTTTTGAATTTTCACTCATTTTAAAACCTTTGATTTGCTCATTTTTGCAGCACATTTCTCAATTTTTATCCTGCACCGCTCACCCACAGTGTTTGTCAGCTATTTACTGTTAGACCTGGGTTTGGTTTATTTCAAATTAACAGTCGGCCTAAAAAGGATAATATTTTTTTCTATAATTATTCAGGAGTTAATCTCTTTAACCAGAATTAAAAAAACCTCTCTTTCTCTTGAAGATAATGCCTCCTTAAGAAAACTGTTGGTGTTGTTGATGCTGCTGAAAGTGGAGCTATGCAAGCTCCTACCTTCACACTGGACAGAGTATCTTACCAAACACCTGATTTACAGAAACTAGAGTCCAAGTGATTACATAGCACATCAGTCAGGCACAACTTCAGAGATAGCATGAAAAGATTTCAAGATTCTTATTTCAATCATCAAATCAAATTTATTATTTATCTATTGTTTCTTCTTTTTTTTCTTTTACACATGCTGGATAAAAGGAGAGACAAGGTGACGTATGGTAATATTACAATAGAACAAATTATGTACGATTCAAAAACTGAAGCCCAAACATGTATTACTGTCTGATCTTTTTAGACTTCATATGGGTCACAGTCACTGATGAGTCTAGAAAATGTCTTAGTTTAATATATGACAAGACAAAATTATACCTGAATTGCTTTACTGGACTTGAATGTGGCTCATGTCAAGTCTAATAAGACAACTTTTATCAAACATGAAACCCAAACACTTGTTAGATTTCAATTTTTGCTGGGTAATTTCACATTTTTCCAATTTTGGGCTGACAATGTTTGGTGGTGTTAGTTATCAAAATGCAGGAAAAAGTAGCTCAGCCCCTCACATTATCATCAGCTTTAGCTACAAGCTGCTGATTCAAGTCTGATTCAGTGTGACATCCCATCACTTTTAGGCTCCGTGTGGAGCTTTTCACTGCTGTCATTTGAAGAATCTTAATCACCTACCCTTTAATTTTGGTGTGGATTTCTCTGGGTTGGATCTTCAGAGGAAAAGATGAGTAATTTATTTGGCACTCACCTTGAACTTTCTGTTTAGCACCTTGTTGGTAAAGTTTGGCAGTAAGGAATACGTTAGCAAGCACAAGGACTTTGTCATGATTTATTTGTTTGGTCTTTTGGATAATTTTCTGTACTTTTTTCTTACGTAAATTTCTGGATCTTTTTATTCTTTATTCAATGATAATAGAAAAGTGGTTCTACTCTCATTTTGTGCTTTGGCAAGAGCCACAGAGTGTGATACTTTCACATCACATTGTACGGGATAAAGATGAATTCATGCCGTTGGATTTTTTTTTTTTTTTTAACATGAGTGGCGAGAGGATCTTTATCAGTTCTGTAAGTAATTATGAACACTTTTTTTGTGCCTTGAACTTTCAGTCAACCTCCCAACCACACAGTGTATCCCCTATCCTGGAGGACTTAACTAATGATTATTACGCTCATATTTTCTGCAATTTACATGAGGCCTGGAAATAGACTCTTGCGGTATAGTGCTGATTAGTTTCTTCCAAGTTAATGAACATTAAGAGACTGAGTCTCTGTAGACCCTTTCAGAGTTCAGTGCATTTGGCTTGGACAGCACTCCTGACTCTGTAATACAGGACTGACGGCCCCCCGCTGGCCCCACAGTGTCAGCAGGAACTGTAGCAAAGTGAAGCCTTGTTGTTGCTTTTAAAGAAGCCATGTAAAGTCTGGTTATGGATAACAACAACAACAAAAAAAAAAAAGCTATAACAGGGTAAAGAATGAAGGAGCAGGAACTCCACCTGGCGATCGCCACAGATCAGCTAGCAGCTAAGTGAGTGGACAGAAAGTAACCTGCACACTAACATCCTTCATGAACATTTCAGCCCTCTTATTTTCTCAAGGAAACCTTTGGCATCACTCCTCTATGGTTTTTCTGCTCCTGCAGGGTGATGCTTTGCTTATTTTACCACATGAGAGATCAACTCAAAGATGGGAAGGTGATTTCAGGGTCTGAGATGATACTCCTGTCTCGTTTTTCTTCCTTCCCAAGACTGAAAAAGAGAAGCATGCTGTGAAGGTTTTTAGCCTCCACTCTAACCACTAGTTAATTCAGTGTGAATTTTAGCCACAGGCCCAGCAAACAGCTCATATTATGTAACAGCCAAATGTAGGGTGCCGCATGCTCACTCCCACGCTAGAGAGGCTTTTTCTTCTTTTATACTGACAGATACAAAGTACAAACCACTGCAGTGAAATGAATTTTCTTTGCTTAATCATTGATGATGTGACATTGTGTTTTATGATGACAGGATTATTTATGTTGAACAGTGTGAGTGTTTACATCGAGGCTCTGCTTTTATTCAATACATTATAGTAAATATTGCATCAAGGCTTAATAGTAATGTCACCCCTCGGTGGATTATCATTTTCAATGGCAGGATTCTCTGATTAAAAATTCAAAACAAGTCACGTTTATGGGTGTCATATTCTACTTATCCTACACAACAGCAAAGCCTTTCCTGTAAAGACACTATTTTATTACACAGAATAGCTGCTGCAATATCAGGATTAAACTAGGTTCCACTTTGATAGTAGTAACTAAAACTACTGGGTGCATGTTTCTGAATTATTAATGCACAATTGTAAAACCTTTAAAACTGTCTCCCATATGTGTTGAGTAAAACTGGCAACAGCTGCACCATAGGTATAATATTGACAGTGGCATGGTATAATCTTGTTATTGATCTTAGAAATAAAAGTGTCTTGCATGTGTGTGTGTGTGTGTGTGTGTGTGTGTGTGTGTGTGTCCGCTGTCAAGCTATTCCCTCCAGTAACAGTATATCCTTTAAGCACATGAATAAAACCTAATGAGTGAGAAAAGCAATAAAAATGGCACTGCAATGCTGTTCTACCTTGCATTTCATCCAGCAAACCTTCCACGCCAACATTACTTGCTCCTTCGAGCACCATCTTCTGTTTGAAATACCTTAACACATAAGAAAGCTCCTCTTTGCATTTTTTATACAGGTACAATGCTATTCTTCTTTTATGTACACCTACAGTACTTTATAAATCTATCAGTCCGCAACTCTGCAAAAGGCATTTTGCACTGCTGCCCTAATTTTACAGTATATTAATGGCTGCCAAAACACTTCATAATTCTGCATTGGTTAATCAATCATGATGTACAACCTCTTTAATCAAAACAATATATTTAATGCTAAAGTATTATCACTGTTGTTATCCATGAATTCTCAAACGTGTGGTTTTATAAAAAAGAAGAAAAGAAAGCAGAGAGATAATAAAGCACATTTTTATTCTTTGACTGAAAATTACTGTACTGGCTCAAATTTGCAAATAAAAACCTGAATTCGGTTTGAAATTTCTTGATCCTGTTCAAAATACTGAAACAAAGGAAAATCTCTGTAAAAAAAAAGAGTTAGTGTTAAAGCTCTACATGATTACTGTTTTAAGACAAGCAGTCTAATAAATTCATTAAGCACTGTATACAAATTTTTCATATTGTACATAATGCAAAAACTGTCTTGATGTGTTAGTTTAACCACATTCTACTGCAACATCAAAGTTCTTGAATTGATCTGCAGCTGGTTATGACACGATCTGTTATGGATGTAAACATAATCGTCAGAGCATATGTGGAGAGTCACAAATTGATTAACAGCAAGCTACAAGTTCAGCCTTAAGCCTGGTTTATGCTTCTGTGTTGACCTTATATTTAGTGGTCTATGCAGTGAGAAGCACTACTAACTTCCCTGGTGATGTGTCTGCATCGTTCAGCAGTACTTTTTTGAAATAAATGAGGGGTCATCACCTGCATGATTGCCGGACCCATCAGTTTCTTTGTTGATAATTTTACTGTAAATTTTTAGTTTATGAAGTTCATACATGTTGTAGTTCACCATACAGAAGGAGTTACAATGAAGGATAGAGAGGAGTAGTCCGAAATGAAAAGGAAGGCCAATGAAGGGCAGACATGCTGATAATACTCTTCATGCAAATTTTTATTATTACTATTTTACCTTTTATGCCTTACCACTACCTTGTACAAGAGAGCACAGTATACCATAACAAATTCCTTGTATGTCCAAGCATACCTGGAGATTAAAGTTGATTCTGATTCTAACATGCTTCAGATGCAGGAAATATACAAAAGATTTTTGAGTAGTGATGAGTTTGATTGTGAAAATATGGCAGAAAATATGAAGATTGATTTATATTTTTTTTCTAAGAAACACGACCACCTCACCTCATAACCAAAATTGACTCAAACAAAAAATTACTTTCAAAAGTAAATGAAGCTTTCATGATCCACAGACTGCAGAACTGGGTGAACTACATAGAGCACATGCAGCTAAAATTACTCCTCCACTGCACCTGGTCCAGCAGCCTGACTCTATGTTGATCAGGCCGTCTCTCTCTTCAGCTCAATATGGAGCTGGACTTCCATCCGCAGTACTTTGGCCTGCATTCCCATCGGCTCATGTTCCCATCAGCTTCTCCCCAGATTGCATTAACACCCCTCTGGGTGTGTCAGACCGCAGCCCGTGTGTTACAGAGAGAGTATGAGTCTTCATCTTTCACAGGAATGGTTAAAGTTTTACCCCTAGAGAGCGATTGTTGTGTAATCACAACTAGGGGATTAATTATTCATGGATGCATGCATACACATACAAACACAAGTATCACACACACACACACACACACACTCTCTCCCTCTCTCTCACACACACACACATCCACACACATGGTGAATCTCAAATCTTTTTTTGCACATCTCTTTTTCCATCTCTCTGCTCTCCCTCTCTCTTTGTACCTTTCTTCCCATATGTCTCTCTCCCCTCTCATCATCATCTCTCTCTCCCTTTACTAATGAAGTCAGTGAGCTTCGAGGATAAAACAATTAAAACAAAATTCATTTGAATGAATTAAAGAGCGGGGAGCTGCAGTTGCTGACACTTCTGAGGCAAGACGAATTACCCTGCATGGCTGGTTTAGTAGCATTTTACAGTGGCCTTGTCCCACCTCATTAACCTGTTTATTAACCCAGGGAAAAGCATTGTTGGTTCACAATGATGCAAAATAGATGGAGGGTAAATGTGTGAGGAGGGAAAATGTTCTTGCTCTAAATAAACAAACTCTTTGGATGGACTTGTTTAAGTACCGTTCAAGTACTGTGCTGTTGTTACCTGCAAGTCTGCAAAGTCTGTGTGATGAATAACTAGCTGCTTTCCAATCATATCCAAGCATTCTGCAATGTTTCCCAGGGAGATGCAGAAGATTTGCAGCCCGCCATACGAATGACTGTTGCGGCCGTTAAGGAAATGCCAAGGCCATCTGTGCTGCTCTAAGAGGGTGTGAAATGAAGATGGAGAGTGTGTCACACTGCGATGAGAGGTCATTACTGGCTCCTCAAAGGCAGCAGATTATGTCAATTTTACAGGTCACAGTCTTGTGGGTCACTACATTTTTTATCCCTTTGGTCTCCATGACACCTGAACACTGGGTAATGAGTCCAAAAGCGTCTGGAGTTCAAATGTGCATTAAGAGCTGTGTTGCTCAGATACAGCAGCTTAACGGGTGTTATTGGCCATGATCAGACGCAGCCAGATGGCGCCGGGAAGTTGCATCTCCAGCTCGGAGTCACTGCAACAATCACTCTCTTTCTCCTGGCAGACTGTCACTCTGTGTGCTCATACGAGGCTTAATAGCTGAAAACACACTGCTGGTTGTACATCTCGCCGGCTCAACAGCACCATTTTCTCTAAACTACAGCACGATTAGGACAGTGTTAGTATTGCACAAGGACCTCTGGTAATTTTAGAATCACCCCCTGTCGTCGGTTTCTGGTGTGGTGCATTCGCACGGGATAACTGAAGTCTGTAAACAACTTGGTGTTTTTTTTAATGTTTCTTTTGGATAACGATGCACAGACCCACCGCGCTTTTGTGGGAGCCCTTCACTCTGCAGTATACCCTCAGCTGTACATCCCAACAAAAGAAGAAGACGAAAAGATCAGTTCTTATTGAGCCCCCGCTGATGTTTAACCATCAGCTGACGTGCCTACGTTTGCCTGAGTTTGTGAAGCAACAATAACTGAAAGTGCTGCAACTGTGCTATAATTCCAAAGTCTTCAAAAAGGAAACGTAGTTCATATTTTACTGGTGACTTTACCATGATGTGCACACTCTGTTAGCTCTACAAAGGTAATGAACTCGTTCTTTAGCGCAGTCTGCAGCAAAACTTTTCGTCCTCACTCCACATCTGGATCTCTAGATTTCTGGCCATAAAAAAACAACTATTGGGCAAAAGCTCTTATTCACCATATGCGTCTAATTATCTACATTTAAGAACAATCAAACTTAGAGAAACCAACGCTTTTTTCCAACAATTTAATTTAATCTTTATGATATAGTATTCTGGGACAGCTTGTCAGGCTCTTTGCTTTTAGACCTCTTGGGTGATGGAACTGTATAAATATTTGTCAGTGGTATGTTTTGTTTAGTATTATCATAACTGTGTTAGCCTTATATCCTGTGAGTGACATTACACCAGTTATATGCATGTTTCATTGATATATTTACATCCATAATTTTGAGCTGATTTACCGATGACACAGGAGTACATAAGAAACCTCCTTTACTCTTAAATATGGTAAGTGATTTTCCCTGGAATTCATAATTGATAAATTATGGACATGGCTGATTTGCATGGGATTGAAAACACAGACATCCTCTTTAATTATTAGAAATCATCAGAGGTCCCCAGGTGAAACTAATCCTGTGAGAAAAGATGTCTGTGATTCACTGAAAATTACAGTGAAGAGGAAGAGTCTATCTGCTGAGGTTTTCTTTAGAGTGACTATTTCTTGAGTGACTATTGCTCCTTTAATTCTTGGTGTATACTCACCCTGACCTTTGACCTTTCTGTGAATGGACATATGACCATTTTAATGGTTTTCAGCTCAAAACCACAAAGAAACAACATCTCAAATGCTTATTGGAGAAAAACATTGATTTCTCAGGAGAGGAACAATAAGCCTTGGGTAGACCCTGATGTTTGAAGCCCACCCTCAAATGTAGCATTAACTAGTCAGGGGATCCTTATGACATCATCAACTCAGTTAAGTCTCACAAAGATCTCAAGTTTTTTTTATTTGAATGGACTGTTTTGATTAAACAGACAGATTTAGGGATTTATACAACATATGAATATGTCCAGTGTGAAACTCCAGCCTTAACTTTGTACCCGTGTTTAAGATATTGTAAGAAAAATACTGTCTCTTTAAGTAGAATTGTAAAGCTCCGTTTTGAGTGAAACTATTAAAGACAGTTTATTTTCACTAATGAGATCCTTTACAAAAACATATCTGTAATCCAATGACCAGACATTAAAAGGCTGATTTCAGCTGTGAGTATTCTGGAGCAGGAGTGAAGCTTGTTGTGACTGAGCATTGAAAAAATGTAATCACTGATAGAGGCACCAGATGGTCTGTAATCGCTGCGATGTGTTGGACTAGGCATCCTGCTGTGTAAGATCAACGCTATCCTTAAGGAAGCAACATGAGGTCTGTTTATTTCTGATAGACACCTGTTTAATAAGTCATCAGTTTGACTGAGCTTCACCTTGACAGCTTTAACTAATACCCTGACTGTTGGGTGTGGGTTACTTCAGGTCCCTTGTTTTAGACAGACCCTGAATGCCTGTTGTGACTGGGAAGCAGAGGGTCGAATGAAGGGGAAAGAGATACAGGCAGCATATATGCATCCTGCATCCATTTGTATCCATACATTAATACTTGATAATGGCATCCCAAGGACATGTTTGCACCCAGTGCACACAATATAGTGATGAAAAGGTCTGAACAGTTCAAAAAGATCTACACGGTTCACTGGTGTCAGCTATGTATTCAGGTCAAGCAGTTTGCCGGGGAAAAAAAGTGGGGAATAGAGCCTGAAATGAATGCATGTTGTGATTGATGGTCGCTCCGTTTCTCCAATAGCAGGCAAAAGCCCTTCACAATCTGAGAGCCAGGTCTTCTTTGGAGGATGTCAAAAAAGGCCCGGCATGGGTAATAATCCTCCTATTACTTGGATGTGTGGAGAGGATAAATGGCAACAGCCCTCTTAGCTCTCTGACAGATGTGTCAGCCATAGTTAGACTCTTTGCTATCCTACATGCTTGGTTACAGAGACTGCGATTGGAATAGTGCCTGGGTTATGAGCTTTGGAGCAATAGTGTTCTGGCACAAGGCCTAGAAGTGTATTTATTGGGTTTGATTGTGGACTGATTTGTCTAGTCCTGGGTTAGAAAGAATAAATATCAACAAATATCTCACTCAGAGTCAGTGTTGATTCTACTTTGCATTGACAGTTGCACAAACCCTGCAGTGTTGCTATCTTGTTTGATTTGTTGCTGGTTTTCCTTCAGCAAACACAAACCCAGGTCTTGGCTGGTGTTTCTGTTTTCAGTCTAGCATCTGTGCTGTACCATTAAGAAGCGTCATTAGGGAGCGCTGGTGTCTGAGCCTCTGCATCTGATCCAGTGGCGTCAGGAAACCTCTGGGGAAGCGTGCCTGCCAAGTCCATGCCGGCGGAAAAAAATTGCCTGTTATCGTTTGGTGTTTGGCACCTTCTACAGTAGCTGTTACAAAGACGATGAATTGCTCACTCTCAGATATTTGATGCAGCGTTTCAATTTTCTCTCAAGTTGCGTTATCCTCTCGATCAGTCGCTCTCGCTCCCAGCAGCTTATGAGTTAGCTGGTGGGTGGTTCTTTTAATTAGCATCAGGCTTCTCTTGCTCAGATGAAACACTGGGTGCCCCTTTGTTTCAGTATTGTTGGTATTATAACCATTACATTGCTATTGTCAACTGTTATTTAATGCAAGTTTTAAGGAATCATAAGCCATGCGGATTAGTTACTCATTCCTTGGGTTGGGTGCTTTTGCATGTGTAAAAAATGAAACAAACATTGTACTTATTATTTTTTAAGACACCTGTTAACTGTGCCATTCCACACAGTTGCACACTTTTGAGGTTTGTACTTATCAAAGTCAGACTTTCTCCTTCAGATAGATGTCAAGCCCTCCCGCTGTAAGTGCACTCAAGGTAATCCAAGATTTTCCATTATTTACTTCGAGTTACTATGAACTGACAGAAAAAGCCCCTGGAGCAACAAGGTGCACCTGTGCTACAAGGTTGACTTTGATTGTACTTGTAGTTGCTTCCATTTCCACGAAAACAGGGCCCACTGTGTTTTAAAGAACCAAACCTTGACCTTCTATTCTTTTCCCTTCATGAAAGTCATGCCTGTTCAGCAGTCGTTGGTTATTAAACAGCGTTCTCACAGGAGTAAAGCTTTTCCATCTCATTTACAGTGCTTTTGAGGGCCTTCTGAAAATCCAATAGGTGCTGTTATATTGTATTGGAGTTGTTATATTGCATTTCAGCTGCCTGCAAAAGGGGCTTTATCCCTGTGTTTGGGCTTCATGGCAGCTAACTGGCAGGGAGATAAACTCCATATAGCCCAGGGGAGCGCGCTGATGATGAGCTAAACAAACAAGCTAACTGTGCTACAGCAGTGCAGCACAGCGGAGTCTGCTGAACATGGCATGCTTGTTACGTACAGGGAGGAATGAGACGGGAGGAGATGCGAGGTAGGAAAGGAGATGAGGGAATGATGTGGGGGAAGAGGAGGAGAGGAGTACGAGTGGAGCAGGAGAAGGTGTTAGGGGAGCTCTGAAAGGCTGGCTCAGCTGTGTTTTTAGCTATTGGGTGCTCTGCTGACACTCCTCTGTGGCTGCTGGGATCAACATTGATGAAATCTTGGCTGTAGGTTTGACCATCATTTAAATAATTACTAAAGCAAAAAAAAAAAAAAAAAAAAAAAAAAAAAAAAAAAAAAAAAAAAAAAAAAAAAAAAAAAAAAAAAAAAAAAAAAAAAAAAAAAAAAAAAAATCACATAAACACTCAGAACTGCTGTGAAACATGAATCTTGAAGTGACTTTTTTGAAAACTCCTCTGTATGGATTATACAAGAGACACTACAGAGTGAATATTACAGCATGCCATATTTATGGTGAGCAAAACTGCACTTGAATTCACATCATGTCCACAGATTATTACATATGTATAGCTCTGGAGATGTGTCATGGTGCATATGTGTGTGTGGGTGGAAGGAAGGAGCACACTTGATTTAATACCATCTCCAGGGATGGAGCTCTGATTTAAGAGCATCTTCATGACCACCACAGCAAGGCAATAGGCACTCTGTGGGTCATGTGAGAGCTGGCATCACTTAGATTTATTTATCAAAACCTCTCTCTCATACACAGGGAGGCATACACACACACACTTCACACACATACATTCATGTGTGAGAGTACAGTATGGGTGCACACAGCACGTGGTTCTATGCATGTGAGTTTGTGCATGTGTTTGTATGTGTGTGTGTGTTGAGCATCTAAAGTACAGTTGAAGCCTATTCCCACAGAGAGAAGGACAGCAATATGTTCTGGACCAGTGCTGCAGGTGAGATAAGATCCACGCTTCTGCAGCCTGCAATCTGATTCTGCTGCTGTGCCAGAGGGCAAAATCCAATTTCCTCCTCACTGCGAAGAAAAAATGCAAAACAAGAAAAGCAAAACACTATTTTAATCAATGATTAATGCTTTGCAGGAGATGACTATTTATCTTTTGCATATTCCAGGAGGACAGAGTGCAGCAGCTAATATATTGTTTACTCTCTCAGTAGGTTTCTGGCAGAATAATTGCACGATAAGGCCTGGCACGTCTTTAACCTGAGCTTTTGTCTCTCCCTGGCCTTCTTCCACCAGGCCATGTTTGCCTTCTCGCAACATGACATTTGGAGCGCAAATTGTCTGGCCTTTCAGAAGGCTGGACTGTCTAACTCATACTGACAAGACAGACAAAACAGTCTCTCTGATAACTGCTCCATCCTCAATTATTAGACTTCTTTGAACCAAATGTTCCCCGTGCTGTCCGTGTCTGTCATCTGCTGGAGATAAGCAGCGAGCCCACAGCACGGCCACAACTCCACGGCTTGTTTGCTACTGGACTGTGTGTCCGTGTCCCTCTGGGCACAGAGAAACTCTTGCTCACAGGCCAGCGTGAGACCATCAAACTGTAACACCAGGACAAAATGAAGAGCAGAATTGACCATTTTCTAAACCCCAACTCCTTAAAGTTGTTCTCCAATCATACGGTAGCTTGGGAACTGTTACTAGCTGCTACTCGTCTTTCAAGCTGGGACACTGAAGTTTTTCACATTATTCACACAGCGGACAATTTAAGGTAAAATTGAGGGAGAAAGTTCAAGCGCTGGTAGCAAAACAAACTCGTGCTTCAGGTTTCGAGCCATTCAAATAAGAGACTACGTACTTTCCCTGCATCACAAACCTGTCTTACTTTTGTCTGAGTAGTTTGCATCTTCTAGTTTTCAGGTTGTGTTGTTGTTCAGCTGCTGTATCAGGAGCTACTGTTTTAATGAACTCAGTTTTATGCCAGTTTGAAATTTTGATGGTAGCAAACAGCTCTTCCCATTCATGCTTATTTATCTGCTCTTTTATTGGTCCATATTCTCAAAGATAAGGAAAGGATAGTATTTATGACGATGGCCTGGTGTTAGTGCACATTTGTCAAACATTTATTAACAGAGGTGTATCTGGTCCAGGGAAATAGCAGGAGAAATTTCCTGAAGGTAGCATTTCTTGCCAGATCTTTGTGCCACGCAAACCTTAAAAGCTAAAATGCCAGAAACACACTTTAATTTTTGGATATCAACTATGTGAACGTTGCAGAAAAACAGCACTTGTTTTTGCCAAATCTGCAAACCATAGTGCCAATATACTCTCTTATTTTTCTGTGACATCATCCTCTGGAAAAACAGATAGGTAGCAGTGGAACATTTCACATCTCTGAAGAGGTACTTAAGTTTGAACAGATGAGCTCAAAACTGTTATGAGTCAGGATGCTCCATGAGTTACAAAAGGGGAACATCTGACTCTCATTACCAAAGTTTATTTGCATAGCATGGCCCACATTTGTTAACAATTTTAACATGATGAGAACTAAGATGCTGCCTCTGTCTTAACCCTCTGGTGCATGAATTACGAAAGTGAGTGTCAGGATTTTTACCTTGAGTGTTTTAAATTGTCTTGGGGCATGAAAAAAAGTTTTCCATATTTTCCTCCAAATAGTTGTGACTGAGCATCCAACATAAAACAGTGTGAACTTGATGTAAATATGGCTCTTTTTTTTTGTTATTTCGTGAATAATCTTTTTTTAATGCTTTGTGAAACATTTTAACTCTCTTTCATACATTTAACACTGAATAATTGATAGTTTATAAGCTTTTTCACCCTTAATTTTTTGTCTGTAACATTTTCAGAAATATTTATATGTATATGTCATGAAAAAAATTGTAAATTTTTTTTTCAGGCTTTAAGAAGAATAAAAATGTCCTGACAAAGGCTAATAAGGATTTCCACCACATGAACCATTACATTTAGGAGTAAATAACTTTGAAATAGGTGTCCCCTGTAGTGACCACTATGCACCACAGGGTTCAACTATCAGAGATGACGGTGTAGCTTTGTAAACTGCCGAGTGTGAATGAAGAGTACAACAAGCATGGCAGCTTTGACCAAAGGAGGCAGAGCTCGAAAAGCTGGGGTTGTTTTGGACAATGGCAACAGAGGGAGACATATTTTATTATTGCAGCAACAGTAGGAAACATTACCCAAAGACAATTTCAGATGTTTATGAGTATCTGTCCCATGGTAGTATCTTTTCTCTGTTTTCATAATTAGAAAACCCAAGAGCACAGTGACCATGTGACGTCTGCTTCTGGTTAACTTTATAGAGAAGCGATCAGTATTTCTATCCACTTGTTCCAGTGTAACCAGCTAAGAGGAAGAAACAGCTCTCCTGACATTGGTTGGTTATGCATGTTTGGTGCATCACTCGGTGGGAGGGGCGTAATGTAATGTGAGACAGGAGAGAGAGGCTAAGTGTTTTCTGCTATTCAAATTTTTATGTTGCATACTGCCACTTTAACTCTATTATTAATTTAGGTTTCCACTTGAAGCATGAAGTTGTTGGGGTTATGTTGCATTTATCCAATGTCACATGAGGGACTGATGCTGTACTGAATATCAGTTTTAGTTGTAGGCATAAGGCCTCAAGCCAAGTGCCAGAGATAGTCAAAACAGTGCTGTTATTTAGTACAATATCACAGCCCTCATGTGAGATTACTTTTACACAACAGACAACTGCAGAAGCATTAAAAAGTAAGCCCCGGACAGAAACGTTATCTATTCTACATAGGAAACCCAAATGTTCTCCTACACTGTTTGTCTGTTTCCATCATTACCACTGAGAAGCTGCAGTTTCATGTTTATTATTCATTTATTAGTTTCAAAAGAAGCATATTCTTTTACCATGAAAAAAGAGTATGCTATGTGATTTGGGGATATCAGCTTTGATTAAGACCAAAGTAAATGTGAGTTGATGGTATTTAGAATATCTGATTGAGGCGTTGATAATGGTTAAAGATTCCCACTGAAGTTGTTCTTTGTTCATTCGTCCAGAAGAACAATAAATGCATTTGGACATGAACTAGTTCTTTTGATGCTGAAGCCAAACTCTGAAGCTCTTTCATTCAAAAATATTAAGGAGTGTGTAGCATCCTCTGTTGATTAGCATATAGCACAACTGTATTCCTCAGCTGGCTGGCTTCTTTTAGCCCCTGGTGTCTTAATCCTTCCTTAGCCTGTTGTGTTTCTGCTCCACTGGGGACCAATCGTGCCAATTCCACTCATGGAGCTTGATAATTAGTGACAATTGTAAAAGTAATTTACAAACTCAAGCGATGCCATTGAGCAAATGGTGCCAATTAACTAGAGATGCTAATGTGGGCAGAAATGCGGAAAAGCAGCATCCGACCTCCATTACAGTGAGAGGAGGAGCGCCTGGAAGCTGTCCTCTGAGTGTCAGGGAGAATTGTCCAGGGAGGAGAGGCGAGGCAAGGCACAATGTCGGGCCAGGCTTGTCACCATGCTGCAGATTAATCCCACAATACAAGTACAAGTATCGTGACCAGGGCAGCAACATTTTAATTTACATTGAAGGCAATTAGCTGATGCCATTATTCAGACTCAGTGGATCTCCTGCAGAGGAATACGGCTCTACCCCTGCACCATTAGCATTGCAAAGAACTCAAGCAAGGCTTTAGAATTAATACCTGTCCTCCCAGCTGAAATTAAATGGCTTTGTGCATTAAAAAGAGCATCATACTGCTACTAACAGAGACATGACCACCAGTTTTTATTGGAACTTGTTAAAGTCTTCACTCCTCTCAGGAGCTTATCCACTAGAATATAAGATCAAGAAACCACAGCAGGTCTAACCCATGTCTGCTTCTTTGCTCAGTGGTATGATTTATGATGTGAAATTGCGCTTTTTTTAACCTGAAATAAGTAATTACTGACGCCTGCAGGTTCCTTCCTTTAATTACTCTAGTAAAATAGCCAGGGAACTACAAGTAGGATCAGCCCGTGCTTGCTATTAAGGTTCAGCAATTGACCATTACGCATGTTAAATGTCTCCAGCAAGAGGTCACTAACTGAAGTCAAACATTTTTAAATCCACTTCAGCACAAAATTGTAATAAGATGGATAAGGTGTTGAATTTTAAATGTGATGCAGCATCTTTTTAAAAGTGTATCTCTTCTACAACTTTTCCTTTACTCTTGTGACTCTGGCTGAAACTTCTTGAAGACTGGGTGGACTTCTCACTTCTTTCAGTACAGCTCTTTTAAATCATGTCTTTCATACCTGTTAAAGAAATTTATTGGGTCATTCTTTAACCCTCAATATTCTCTTGATCTTACTCTTAAGTGCTTGAGAGTAGGATGTCATGGTCCTCAGTGGATGCATCTGGAATATAGCTGTCAAATAATACATTTATTTACTTGTCTATTTTTGTTTTTAATTGCAGTAGTTATTTAATAATAATCCTCCAGATCCTAAAGCTGTTAAGTTGTTATGACATTTCACATCATGCCATCTCAGGAAATACCCTGCACATGAGTTTTCTTCAGTGTTATGTGTCTTGCAGCCAGTTACCCCCAATTGAGCAGGCTCTGTTGTTGACTCTTTTGATTCAGTTTCATCGTCAGGTCTGTGGTGATTCACACTCTCCAGAACACTGCTCTGCTGCCTTGTGTGACACGGTTGCCTGCTGACATCAGTCTGATTAATTGCACAAGTGAAATGTGCCATTCAAAAGCGCAGTGGCGGTGTTCTTTTTCCATCATGGCAGCGTGATGCAGGGAGACGCTGGGAGGGCTTAACTGTGCTGTGCCTAGAGGGACAAAATAAACACTGGATTAATAGTAAGTTAAGTGTTAGTGTTTGACTTTGATCACAACAAAATTAACAAGTCAACGGTGAAAACCATAAACTGGAAAGTTCAGACCTTTTTCACCTTGCAGCACCTGACTGCTTCGTTAAACTTAGAGGTGCTTTGAAATTAAAACTCAAATAATAAAGTATCCACATCTTAGTTTGGCAGGTCAAGGTTTTTGTATATCTTTACAGTGATAGGGTTAGCACAGTATGCATGGGAGATGAGAGCATTGATATTTTGTTTATTTTTATGCAATGTTTTCTTGCGGTAATGACTTATCTCATTTTCTTGATAAGACAAATATTGTTTGTTGTGAATATGAACTAACTTGATCTGCCATATTGACATAACAAAGGTAGTTTTCTCATGATAACAAATTAATTAATAATGTAGCTGCCATGGACGAGTAAATAACAAAGACTATGTTGTCACCGCCCATCTCATGAATTGGCTCTTACTGGAGTTAAGAGCCACCAGCTAATTTCTCACTGCTTCTGTTAATACACCAGAGATTCACACACTTAACCTTGTGCCAAGCCGCATACATGATGGCAAGTCAATTTATCGATCAATACATCAGGATGTACTTCAATTAAGCTCTTACACAGGCAGAAATTACACTGTGCCTTCTTATCAGAGATTGCATTTAGATTTGTCTGTAATGTTTACTTATACATATGCTTTTATTTTGAAATACCTTACAGGACTGGAAGTTTTGTATTCATGGATGCAGCTTGATGTGAGGTAAAATGTGCGGATTCCAGATGATTTTGGGGCCATAAGCCTCCTCAGTTTTTTTGTCCGGTAGAAAAACTGTCGAATGTACAATGGGGTGTTAGGGCCACATCAATATTTTTTTTTTCTTCTGTCATTAAGTGGCAAACTTGGGAGTTTAAATGTGGCAAATTTGGAACTTAGGTTACCACTAGATTCATACTTTGTAGATTGTTTTCATGCTGCATTTTACTTTATCATGGACAAACTTAACAGCCTTATCAGGTTATACTTTCTCCCTGGACTCAGCAATAAGGAGATACTACTGGTTTTAACCTGAAGTCCTTGCATTATAATAAGCATTTGGACACACGACACAACACAACGCCATGTTAATGTCCCTGCATCTCTCAAGCATGGCAGCACATGTGCACCATCATAACTTCCAGGACTTCCCTCTCTATAAACTTGCAAATTTGCCACTTTATATACTTTTTTCCCCTTTATGTATGTCTTCGTAAAAATGAACCCAGTGCTGCTTCACATGAATGTTGATCACAGTAAAGCAAGGCTGCAGACTTTGAGTACTGCACAGCCTGGCGTCTAACATGCAAACATAACAATCATCGTGACGATATCTAAAAGTGATTTGGATGACACTTCTTTCATTTCGCCAAGTCACAACACTGGAATTTACATCCAAACACATTTGTATGCCAGAATGTAGCAGCAAAGGCATTTTCATCACAATGGAGGACAATTATTGTAATACAAAGTGACCTTTCAGCACCACAGATGTTATGAAGGGACCATTTCTGTTGCTGAGTACTTTCTGGAGGAAAAGGTAAAGCTGATAGAAAAAAGACCAACTCTAGTGTAACATCTGATATTAGTTTAACAGCATGCTGTGTCAGAAAGAACTCTGAGCATAATGTGTGCAACTCAAAGGGCAACCAACTATTTACACATTGACAGGTGTAAGAAATCAATGTTAAACTCAAACAATGGATGAACTACTCTCTTTTTTCAGATCAGATAAAGTAACTTTGACAACAAATGTTAAGTGTAGGCAACAAATACATGATTTTTTATTATTCTGGTAAAACTGGGGCATTGTAATGTTTTGAAAGTATCTCTAGTGACTAGAGACACCCTGCTAGAGGCAGGAAAATCCAACTCAAACTGGGACATCTGATCACTGTAGGCACTGAGGACAACAGGGATTAACTGTAACTGCCTTGCTCACAGACCCCATGGCAGTGTTTTTGAGAAATTGGAGGGTAATTCTTTAATCCTGGTCTCTTTGTTCTCTCAGTCTGGAAAGTAACCCTCTGTCAGTGTAACTTTCAGACCCTTTGGTTTGAAACCAGAGATGGAGAGATCTCAGTCTTCTGGCATAGCTAACATAAACTCCAGATGATGTGGATAGATTAAATTTGGGTCTATTTGTGTAAAGAGGAAATCCGGAAGACGCTCATTATTTGAAGTCAGGGCCACGCTGTCACATTATGATTGGTGTAATTGTTTCTCGGTTCGATGCTTCCAGCTTCCTCTGCCCTGAGAAAGAATCAGTAATGTGACTAATCCAGCGTAAGCAGCAGGAAGCCTCCTGGTTAGTGGTACAGTTTGCCCTTTGTAGAAACCTATCCTCTCCCTCCGTGCTCTCTCCTTCCCTCCTTCTCTTCATTGCTTCCCTTCTGTGGGATTAAAAACAGGAGGTGTAGTCTCATTCTGTCAGTCACTGCTGCTCTGCCTCCCAGGCCTCAGTCTGTATCAGTGTAAACAGAAGGGGGGAGGCAGTGTTTGGTGTTTTCTCCTGTCTAAAAACCTTCTTTTGGTGTCTCTTTGATCCCGGCACTGGAATAGTAATTGCTATCACTTATGAAACAAAATGACAAGTGCTGCCAACAGCTTAGCAGAGCAAATACAAAAGCAAAGAGAAGAGCAAGCACTCAGGACTGAGGTCTGCGAGGAAGAACCAGTGCAGTTAATGTGAGTCGTGTGAAGGTCTCGAGCTTACAGCTGGGCTGCTTTTGATTCGTCTCTGAAGAGCCATAGAAAAAAAAAACATGCGAGGAGGAGATATTTGTATTTTTAGATATATCTTTTTTCAAGTTTTAATCCAAAAGACCTCATGTTTTGTGTGTCTGTGTTTGGCACAGAGTACTGATGGCTGCTTTTTGTTTCTGCAAAATTTCTAAGTCAAGCCAAAGGAGACTCTGAATGATTTCGATCAAAGCTGCATTTGTGTACAAATTTTCGAAACAGCCTGGCCAAATTTATCAATTATTCATATTGCCACACAAAGAGGGAGGAAGAGTAATAAGACACATATAGTGAAGTGTGTAAGTATCTTCACCCTTACTCTATTTAAGTGCACATATTCAGACCTTTCCCCTTAGCTCTGTCTATCTTGTTTAATTACAATTGACAAAGCGTCAGGCGTTGTACTGGGCCCACAATTGCGCATTGAAATAAATGTCTATAGTATAAGAAACAGTTCCAGGAGAGCAAAGAGCCGGCCCTGCTGGGAGCCAAAGTCTGGCCGTACATAAAGTGGACGCAGCCAAAGCAGTGATGGCTGGATGTTTGTTATTCAAAGAGCATACAGAAAGAGAGAAATGAGGAAACTGGAAGGCTCCTCTCCCTTCTTTAAAGCTGTGGAAGTGGATAAGCCTCTGGTGTTATTCACAGACTCCCTCTGACATCTTCTGTTGATGTTTATTTAAATGGTGCTCAGATCGGTGTGGAAATCGTCCCGTTGCGAATGCCCAGCAGGACACAAAACAGCTGGGCTCTGGAAGGGAGACAGAGGGAGAAAGAGAGAGAGAGAGAGAGAAGGATTTCTGGAAGAAGAGGGGGAGAATAAAGAAGAAAGGGAGAAATCTTAAGGGTTTTATGTAAAGGAAGGGATTTCTGTGAAATGTATTTTGTGTAATGAGACGCCCCAAATTCCACTCTTTGAAACAGTGTTACCTGGAGCTGGAAAATAAAAATCTCTCCTTTTTTTCCTGTCCTCCACAGAGCCGGCTGTTCTCGGCTTACACAAGGCCTATCCTCACTTCCACAAAAACACTCCAGCTCTGTATTTTCTCAGATTTAGACGTTAGCGAGGCCAGTCGTCAGGAGAGGGTGTCATTTCAGTGCTCCTGCTGTGAGATTGCTCTTTCTTTTAGGACATTGTGACATAGAGCGTTAATAATGTAGCTCTCTTTTCATGGCACTGGCAAACACAGTCATTGACCCCAATGGCCATCAGCAGAAATGTCCATTTACTGAATAAGCTGCAGCTCTATTTGGATGCCACGTCTCTGTTTGAAGGTGTTGGACAGCCATTTTGTTCGAGCAACATAGGACCTCTGTTTTCTCTGTATGATGAGCATCATTTGACAGTCCTCCTGCCTCAGCATCCTCAGCATCGAAGCCCATTTACAGGCAGCTCATTCACTTTACTGCCGTTCGCTGATGGCAGCACTTTGAAGTGTTTGCTGAAGGAGGGTGGGAGGCTGGTGTGGGGGCAGGGGAACTTTAATTGGCTGCATTAGTTGGTTCGCCTCTCTATTTCTTTCTCGGTGCCCCCCGGTTTCACTGAGCCGGATTAGGCGACCTACATTTTGATTTTAGCATTTTTTCCCCCATCTTGATTCAGCTCTACTATTACCCATGTTGTATTTTGGTTTTCTTTGAGGACCCTGGCTCTTGTTGACCAGCTGTGCAGTTGATGTTGGTAGTTTTCTTTGTGTAAAAAGAATGTGAGAGTGAGTCATCGTCGAGCTCAGGTCCACAGTCCTCCGTGTGTGTGCATGGACATGGATGTGTTTACAAAAACTACAGGGAAAGTTAAATTTAACTTTATCCCTATACACGGCGCTGATTGACAGCTTACTGTGGGTAATGATGTGTTCTGTTCACATCATGTCGCCCACAGCAGTCGCCCTCAGAAAACTTCTGATGTTTGTTTTGCTTGAAATGCCTATACACACTTCTACAGCAAGCATCGCATCTCCTGCAGTGTGCTTGCACCGCTGGTCCAAGAACTAGTTAACTTGTTTCCCTCTGTTTGGTGAAAGGGGCTATGAGGACTTTGTGATCTTGAAAAAGAATGACATCTAGTTATATGCCTGATCATAATCCACAACTGCAATTGAGATTATTAGCACTAAAATAGGTTATGTCTGAATGCTGAAGCCTAGCTTTCTGACGCCAGGAAAAGGCTAAAACATGGGTTAAGCTGTTTGTATTAATGTTTATTCCAACCCACATGCAGCAGTTTTACTGAAGTGATCTGTTCAAACTTCAGTCTATCAGTAAAATGAAGAGCCAGGTTATGTTAGTTCTGCTTGGTAGATGAGCACTGGTAGGACATAACCAGGATTTTCTAATGTTACCCGTTACTGACTCAGAGCACCGGGCTGTGAGAAACATTTTACTACAATACAAATTTACAAAGTTTGCTTGTTGTCACGTTTAAACTTTTTTTATGCAACTGATGATATAGACATTACTTTGTCACATTGTATCAAGTGAAAAAAGTATTCTTGTACGAAGAAAAGAAGTGTTAATAGGAAAATCCAATGTCCTTTCACTTAAAAAAAAAACAGTCGTAATCATGACAGTTTGAGTTGCTGCAATTCACTTCATATGGACTCTCCTCACAGCTTTTTACGACCTCAAATTTTGGGTTTCTTAGCTTGTGCAGCTTCGGTGGTTACATGTTAGATGTTTTAAGTTGATGGTTTGAGCCCAGCTCCTGCTATAAGTAGGTCAAACCCGAACTGAATACACGCCATGAAATGTTCCTCAAAATCTTAAACGTTAGATTTGGTTTTCAAGAAAGTACTTAACTGCTGCCCCTGAGTGGTCTGTAACCAAGATAAGATAGGTCACAGCTTTATTTTTCATGTGGACAATAACACTTGGTGAGTTTCATCCAAAGGTTTGTATTGATTTCTGCACTTCAGATACTTCTCTGTGAGCTTTTGTGATTAGGTTGCACCCGTATGTTTGGCTGTTATGGGCTGTAGCTCAGACTAAAGTATTTTAGTGATGTTTTAATTCTTCCTTGACTTGTTGATTGAGCCATCTAGGAGTTTTTTGATTAAATGTGGAGCTCAGAGGTGCACTGGCTACACTATTATTATTATTTTTTAATGGCAGGCTAAGTAAGCATTGTGGTGGGTTAATTATGGTTTGCAGAAAAAAGGACATAACAATACATGTTTCTAAGCTTGAAGCGTCTTTTAACCCTGAATGGCATTAATGGTTTATATAATCAATGAGTGTCTTGGTTTGATCTTTGAGGCTGGAATCTCGATGTTTGTCAAAAACACCTCAACTCGACCTGCGTCATATGTAAAAGCATTCATATTATTTCTCTGCACGGTTTTGATCCAATTCAAATGTAATTCCTTAATGAAAGCCTTACTTAATCCACTTGACTGTAGTTGTTCGCACTTGCTGCAGCAGCGTGATGAAATAGCAGTGCTTGAACTCCACAGGACGGTGTAGAAACCCATTCTGCAGCGTAGAAAATACAATCAACATTAAAGGGATTTTCCTAAGAACCAAATAAGGTACTTAATCCTGAATCCAACAGTTATGTATTTCATTAAATGCATCATATGAACTGTTATCAAAACCAGAAGAACCAGACGAGTCTTCCTCTGTGGTTGCAGCGTTCAAGTTGAAATGAATGGAGGTTGATGTTAGAGCTAACCTTGGCTGTGCACCCTGCATGGCTGCTCCTGTAAGCCATCAGTCTGCTGAGAGGCTGACTGAAATATTAAAGAGGCTGTCCGCCTGCTCTACCGCCGCAACAGAGCATCCTGAGTGAATGGTGCAGTGTGTGTCACAGGTACAGTATGGATGGAGAGCAGAGTGAGACAAGAATAGGATGTTATCATCACTGTATTACAGCCAGTCTTTTGATTTAGAGCAGTTAACAACCTTTTCTAACACCTGCGATTGAGGCCGTTCAGGATAACATGTTAAATGTTGTCCAAAGTATATTGAAGAAGGAGCTGTGGGAGTTGCAATATATGTTTGAAGTCATACTCTGGAAGTGCAAGCTTCACTTACTTGACATATTTCAAGAACACCAGTCTATCATCAGGAATTACTCTCCTATATGCAGTATGTCCTTGGATACATTGGCGAATTTTGGACCCAAGGATTTACTTTGAAGGCGAGCATTCAGCTTGGTGTCCTTATTAGAGCCTTCTAATATGAAAAGTTAGGACGTAGAGGTTGGAGCGACAAACAGTATGGAGCAACCACAGCAAGTATTTGCTTTGAACAGCTCACTGTTGTTTCAAAAAAGAAAATCATTGATGTAGGAAGCTTGTTTGATTGTATAAAATGTGCTTTGAAGATATAGATGCAGTTAACCAAGCAGAACAGTATGACTTAATGCTAGATCCTTTTCTTTTAAAACGTCAAGCATGGCTCATTAACACGGTTTCTGCCTTTACTAGAGATTGTGCCAATTAAGTCCCAACCCCCAATGTTTCTAATGACCTTCCCTTTGGAAGCATCATCATCTGGATAACCTTTCGCTAATATGGAATTTGTGTGGTCAAACCAACGTACTGACCTAATATTAATCACGGCTTCTATTAATGTACATGATACACAAATCTCAGAGTGTTAAGACCTGTTCAAGTCAGGAAAACACCTCAGCTGCAGGAGTGCAACAATCTCCAAAATACAACACAGAGAAAGCTGCTGCTTTGATGAACATCAGGAAATTGATATAATTTATATAATATTCAAATATAAATTATGGGAATCACTAGCTTGCAATTTCATATAGCACTGTCCAAAATATTAAACGGAAATTATTTGGGTGGAAAATAAAAGATTTGTTACTACAAGTTATGATTATACATATATTAAAAGATCTTCTAAACCCTATCGCCTTCAAAAATTACATTTACACGCTACATTGCATTTTGATTAGAAACTTAATTACTTCCTGGGTCATGGTCCCTCAACTCAAGAGTGTGTAACATTTGGATAATGTGGTCAAAGTGCGCAGAGCCAGTCAGAGTTCAGGGAGGGGTAAAGAAGGATGAGCAGAAGTTGTTTGTAAGTTTACATTAGTCGGCGTTACTGTGGAGGTGTCATTCTGCAACAACTACGTGTTTGGATGCAAGTTTTTTTTTTTCGGGTACTTTTCCTTTTCTGGTCAATCATCAAAGAGCAGATCAGTTTTGTTCATCTGTTGATGGACCTGTTGTCTCATATCCATCCATTCACTTTTACTGCTTTTCCCTATCAGGATTGCTGAGGGCTTTAGCGTTTCCTTGCTGACTTTTTGGACACAAACACATACTCTAAAAACTATGCACAATCTAGAGAGACCAATCAAACATGTAAAACCTGAATAATGCCAATGTTACCTAGTTATGGTGCCTTGATCAGTAACTAGGATCAGCTGTCAAATGTCTGAAATACAGTCACAGTCAGACTCTTAATAAGAATAATGAAAGCTGTGCAGGATGTTAGAACATGCAAATTAGTAGCAGGATGCGTCTTCATGAGACGTATAAAAAAAGAAACAACCCTATGCACTTGAGAGATTTTTGTGTTTAAAGCTTATAAAAGTTATCTGCAGAGATATCGTTTGATATTTTGTCAGAAAGATCAAGAGGGAAATGGCAGAAATACTGTTTTGTGCACAGAAAGCTCAGTGCCTTGTTGACTCTGCTGCTTTGTTGTGCTGGACCAGCTAAATTCAAACATTCAGAGAGCCACATTTTTTCACGCTGGGATGCTGTTAGTGTGAAGACAGCCTCAGACACCAGCGAGCGAGTTTGGTTTTGTGGTTTAATAAATGTGTTTGTGGGTAGGGAATGTATCCGTTGTAGTTAAATGTTAATGAAGACATAACTATAAAAATGTTTTTATGAGCAGATATTGTATCTAAAGAGGAGACACATTTGTTTGTAATACATTTCAGTCAATTAGTTAACTCAAGAATGAATGAGTACAATCTATTAAGAGCAAGCTTTCAGGCTGGGTTGTATCACACTCCTGTTCCTTTGTGCTCTCTGTAACATTAGATCCAGCACTGAGCAGAAATGATGCTCAGTCAGTGTGCAATCAATGACATCAGGCAGGGAAGTGTGAAGGTTGATTTGCATTCATATGTCATGGTTAGATGTGTAATTAGAATGACCCCACATGCGCGTGTGCATGCACATATACACACACACTCACACACACACTCAGACTCCCTTCCCTCCTCCTCTCTCTCCATCCTCCAGCTCGCAGGCTAACAAATCTGTTTGGTAGGGAACAAGCGGAGGGAGGCATTTGTGAAAGAACTGAGGCAAGAAATCAAGACCCCTGGGGCTGGAAACAAGAAAGAGGAAGTGAAAAAGCCCGGGACAAAAAGAGACAACAGAGAGATGAAATAAATGATGGAAGTCCTTTTGAAATGGCTTTTAAGTTCTGATGAAACAGCAGCTGATGGTGTACAATGTGCTGATTGATGAATTTAGGTTTTGATCAATGGCTGTGGCTGTGATTTCGAAGGCATTTTATTTTCTAATCATTATTGGTATGATAGCTAATATTTTGACACACATTGACAACAAAGAGTATTTCATGGGAATAAAGTAAACAAGCGGAAAAGTGAGTTCTTGAGAAAATGAGAGAAATAGCTACAAGAGACACAAAGGAGAACGGTGACACCTGATTGATTGATATCCCCTGTGGGCGACCGTTTTAACCGCGTGTGTGTTGGTGTGCGTGTAACTGAGATTGAATGAACGCTAAGGAAATGGGACTTGAATGTTCCTAAGTGCAGGAAACATGGTTAACAATAACCTTAATGTGCTGCCTCTAATTCATTTTAAGCCCACATTGAGTGCTTGCTGCTGGTACCTGAACCAGCTGGGAAAACCTCTGATTAAAAATGAATCAGCGTCTCACTGGTGGATTCTAAAACTGCCATTGCATCATTCACTTCCGCATTATACAGTCTAATGCTCCTCTGCAGGGACTGTGGCTTTTAAATCACGCAAGCTAGATGCCTTTGTTGGTCTAGCTGCGGCATTAATCCGGATGGAAATATCTCAAAAACTATCTAATGGAGCACTGTACTATTTTTACACTTATATTTACAGTTCACAGTTGACTTGAGGATGTGCTGTTGCCGCCTTTTCTAACACTATGAAGCTAACAGGTCTGATTTTTTTGAAGGACTCATCTCATGGGTTTATTGTAGTTTTATAACATACCCTAGTTTTCTTCCAAGAACGATTTTGAAGAACTTCATTGGCTGCCTTGATGAGGTCAATGGAAAAAAAGATGCATTCAATTGCAGAAAGCTGCAGCACCAAAACAAACATGGAAAGGACTTCAGAACAAGTCGCACCACATAAAGTAAAGTAGTGCAGCCGCTGAATCAGCAACTAGTCCTCGAGTGATATGTATCTGAAAGCTGTTTCTACTTTTTTGTTTCTTTGAAACCACCACAGTTGCATAGGAAGAAGTGTATCCATTTGAGGAGTGGAAGTGGTTTTAATTCAGGCCTATACAAATTACTCTGACTGTTATTGCACCACAAGAGCCACTTGAAGTTGCCTGAGAAGCTCTGTCTGCCCAGAGAGGCTGAGCAAGTTATTGAAAAATAATCAAAACTGACATGGTTGTTTCGTTTTTTTTCCCCTGTTGTAATGCCTTCCCAACCAATCTGTCCTGTGGTTAGATATGTTTGATCAAAACTACAGAAAAGCGTCAGATCGCCTGTTTTTAGCTAAAATACTTGTGCTTAACCATTAGCCACATCGTGCCATAAGTTCAGGTGCTTTTCAACAGGTGGTTATTTTGGTTATTTTACAGGAGATATGACTCCACTGTTTGTCTTCAGACTGATTCACTGAGAGCTGTCAGCTACTTCATAAATACCCACAGTGATGGGAAGGGTGTGCTTGATTCATTTACCCAGTCTGCCCTGTTTGAAGAGGAGGGGTGTTGTTTTCACAGAGAGACTTCATTAATTTCACAGGTAAAGTCTACCAGCACCTGCCTATAGTGCTGTAATACAATAAAGGTAACATAAATCTTAATATACTTCCTAATTCTAAAGATAACAATTCCAGTTACTTCAGTCAAACATAAGTAGCAATTACTTTAGGAAGTAGTGAAAGACAAGCATCAAGCAAAGCTGTATCATATCCTGAGCATTTTGTGTCTGAAGCCCTACATTGTTTTACGTATTGTAACGTGAGTTGACTATTTTGTTATAACCCTAGTGAAACACTGTGGAAAAATAGTTTCTGTAAGTCCAGTGGTAATAAACCTAATATTTTTCAATACTTGGAGCACCACCTTGTTTCCAAATATGAACAGAAAAAAACGAGTTGTGATCAGACGTTATTCTAAATTGAGGTTGAAGATGCAGTGAATCGTGATTTTGTTTTTTTCTATGAAACCCCAGTCCTACTTTCCAGGTGGTTGGCTTCAGAAACGCTGCAGATATTTTGTCCTTATCACATTTTCAGGGCTGCTTGGCAGAGGTCTGACTGAATTATATACATGTCACCAAGGACAGGTTTATTTAGTCATACAGACGTCTCCATTCATACTGTGAGTACTGGACATTGATGGTTCTGTGGATTAATCTTTCTGTTTTGTCGAATGCTGCCCGTATGTCAAGATCATTTTGTACAGAGGATGATGACTCTGAGATGCTTACATGTCTTAGTAAAATCTCCTTGTAATTTAAGACCAATATTCACATTTTTCTCAATTAAAAAGACATATGTTAATTTTCCATTCATCAGACACCAATGATTGACAGAATAATATAGGAGTGAAAAATTGTGTTGTCTATGAACAGATTTCTATCATATTTGATGAAAATAATCATGAGTCCTAGTGGCAAGCACTGAAAGGTTTGGTGACCCCTACATTTCTCTGCATACTCCACATTATCACCTGGAAGAGCAAGGTAGATTCATATGAGCCCATTCGTGGGAAAACCAAGGGATCAACTTTTAGAAGAATTGAAAAATTATGCAAAAAGCAACACTAAAAAACTTGACAACATATTAAAGGAAGCATGTGTAGTAGTCACATGAATAGATCCTTGTTTAGGATAGTTAACACACATTACATCACCACAACCAAACTGAGTAGTAAGTAAGAGAGCGGGTGACACGTTCAACACTTTAACTAAATCTGAACTCATTTGACTGCGTCTTTGAGAAAACAGTACACTCCCTCACACCCATCCATCAGAATTCTGCACATAAGCTGGTCTGGGTCTTTGGGTTTTTAGCCACATTTCTAGGTATGCAACTACACACTGTTCATGTTCAATGTGCAGACTGTGAAACACTTTTTTTTCTCCTGGGAGCACAATGAAGTAGCTGTCTGTCTAGCTAGCGAGCCTGCCATAAATATTTATATAAAGAGAATGATTCAGGCTCAATGCTATCTTTGAACAGATTCACTTTGGTGAAATACGTCTGTTAAGTTAACCCCAACTAAAGTTTTCACCACATTTTTACCTTTATTTATCTTTATGAAAACTACTTGTTGCATCCCAGGAGGATTGTGAGACTTATTAGCATGCAGAGGCTTCAGCCGCAGCACCGATGTGCACAATCATCTGAGCGTTTCGTGGGCTGCACAGGCTGAATGTGGCCCTCCCTGTGATTTACATGCAAACCATGCCAAATGCTTGACGTTAGGGATTCGTTTCATATTCTAATGCCATGACAAGAAATATAGCCATCGAGTGTGTAGCTGCCAGTGTGTTCTGCTTGTGTGTGTTGCCTTTACTGCTGAGTTTATGATGCAAACTAGTTCTTGTAACAATGGCTCCACAAGCCTTTCATTCGGCTTTTCTGATTACATTGCCTTGGGAGAAGAATGAAATCCCAAACAGAGTGGGGACTTGAGCTGCTCTGAATATATTCTCAGATGTTATGTTTTCAATTTGTGTTTGGGTGCAAAACAGGAAATAAAATGTAGGTCCCAGTTTGGGTAAAGATCCTGACTCTGCCATAGTCATAAATCAAGGAACAGACTCAGGACAGCTCGGCGCTTGAATGATGTCATGTCCCATCACTTTTTAGACTTGTGTAAAATTGCGCTGTCTGTCTTCAGGGAGCTTACAGGGTAATGTGTTGTCAAAGATACAAGAGCTGATAGGCCACTGTGGGAGCACAGTCAGAATAACAACTTCAGTGTTGAGATTTATTATCATTCTGAGCATCAGGACCACAGATACACAGCAGCACAAGCTGTAATTGGTTCGGTCCTGTGTCATTGTAGATAATGCACGGTGTGGTGTGGGA
>RPOG01001705.1:0-23800 GCA_008086565.1 Thalassoma bifasciatum
GCCTTGATGTTTCTTAAAGAGACAGTTCCATAGTGCTGTGAGGTTTCTTAAAGAGACAGCTCCATAGTGCTGTGAGGTTTCTTAAAGAGACAGTCCCATAGTGCAGTGAGGTTTCTTAAAAAGACAGCTCCATAGTGTTTTGATGTTTCTTAAAGAGACAGCTCCATAGTGTTGTGAGGTTTCTTAAAGAGACAGCTCCATAGTGCCTTCATGTTTCTTAAAGGGACAGTTTCATAGTGCTGTGATGTTTCTTAAAGAGACAGTCCCATAGTGCTGTGAGGTTTCTTAAAGAGACAGTTCCATAGTGTCTTGATGTTTCTTAAAGAGACAGCTCCATAGTTCCTTGATGTTTCTTAAAGAGACAGCTCCATAGTTCCTTGAGGTTTCTTAAAGAGACAGTAGCTGTTAATCATTTGAAGTTGATCCAGATCAGATAGAGAGACAGAACATGAACAGAAAACCCTGAGGTTCCGTCTCTTTAAGATCCTTTTCTGTGAGTTTTTAGGAACTACCTGAGCCTGTCATGGACAAATTTCAGGTGTTGCAGCTGTGATTTACCTGGTTGTGGACGTAGGACTCACACAGGTAACACCACACTGACAGGTCACAGAAGCTCAGGACCAGCGGATGCTCCGACACCACGCCGTGAGTCACCATGTGCTCGTTGACGTAACGACCACAGCACACCTGGAGAGGAACATGACATCATCAGGAGGTCACACAGGTCACATCATCAGCCTGTGAAAGCCTCTAACAGGTGAGACAGTCTTACCTTGTAGCAGGTGAGACAGGTCCAGTTCTCAGCCTCAGAGCCACAGTCCTCACACGCCTTGAAGATGTCGACACCTGAGGAGGGGAGGGGCTTAACAGCGTCCAGGTGAGGACACCAGGGCAGAGGGTCCACCACGTACAGAGGGGCCTGCAGACGGACAGGTGAGTCAGACAGGTGAGTCAGAGAGACAGACAGGTAAGAATAAGGTCGTTATGAATAAAAGTTTCTCTGACATCTGTTTGTCCTCCACACGTCAGCTCCAGTGACATCAGAGACTTCGACCAACCACACGCTCCCTCTGGCTCTGGCTCCGCCCCCTTTCCCTCAGGTGACTTAGAGGCTGGATCAGTCTGTGAAGGGTTAAAGTTTTTGTTACAGTCGTGGTTGAAGCTGAGTGGAGGAACAGTCACCTGGGCTCTTACCTGAGGCTGCGTGCTGCCTCCTGATTGGTTCTGCTCAGGCTGAGTGCTGCCTCCTGATTGGTTCTGCTCAGGTGTGCCCTCCTCTGACTCCGCCTTCACATCACAGGTGACCTTCTCTGAGCTGACATGGACCTTTGGCCTGGCCCCGCCCACTGGTGTGGAAGTAACAGGAGTTTGGCTGATGTCTAAACCGGCCAATCCCTGCGTGAGCTGCTCCAGGCCGAGCTCCGTCTGATTGGACGAAACAGAAACAGGTGAAACTCTTTCTCTTCTCTGAGGAATCTGACCAGTTTCACTCTGAGGTGTTTTACCGCTGAGTCCTCCCGTCCTGTAGGGGGCAGAGCAGCTCTGTCTGCGCCGCTCTGATCCGACCTCCTGCCTTTTCCTCTAGAACTGCGTTTCCCACGATGCTTTGGGGAGGGCAGAGCTGCACGCACTGACTCTGGGACTGAGAGAGACAAAGATTAAAGAACCAGATCAGGATCATCGAGGAGTTAATGCGGCGTGATGACTCACTCTGTATCCTCAGGGAGCGCCAGTAGGGGGCGTGGTGTCCGATCACCTGGTTGATGGTTGCCACGGCGCTGTGATGTGGAGGGAGAAGGGGCGTGGCCAGAGAGGGAGGAGGGTCTCCCAGCAGCACGCTGGTGCACATCGCCATGGAGTCAGAGATGGAGACGAGGTTATACCCGCCCTGAAAACACACACACAGCGTCTAACACCACACCTGAGCGAGTGTGTGTGTGTGTGTGTGTGTGTGTGTGACTGTACCTCCAGTATGACTAAGACACGCCCCCCAGCCAGTGACATCAGCAGGTGTGTGAGGTGGGCGTATCCCTCAGGGGTCACCTGGTATCCACCCAGAGGATCCCCCCGCGCCGCGTCGAACCCGGCTGAGACCAGAACCAGCCCGGGGTTAAACTGCAGACAGGATCGACCAATCAGAGCGCTCCTCAGGTTAAACTGAGGTGTGTGTGTGTGTGTGTGTGTGTGTTTGTACCTCCGTGGCGATCGGCATGACGACCTGGTGGAAAGCAGCGAGGTAATCTGAGTCCCCCATCCTCCCTCCGCTCCACGCCACGTTGACATTGTACCCCGCTCCTTTGGCCACGCCCACCCTGTCCGGGGCGGCGTCTATCGAGGACGGGAAGAAGGTGGCGTTGTCGTAGCGATGGAGGGAGATGTAGAGGACGCTGGGGACAGACAGGAAGTGCATCATCACTCCAGTTCAGCTCTGTTTTTTTAACTATGACATCATCTCGCCCGCTCACCTGTCGTCGTCCTCGAACATGTGCTGAGTCCCGTTGCCATGGTGAACGTCCCAGTCCAGGATCAGGACTCGCAGAGGGGCATCCTGGGAGATTTTCTGGGCGTGGCGAGCAGTGAGGGCTGCCGTGTTAAAGAGACAGAAGCCGCAGGGAGAATCTCTCTCGGCGTGATGACCAGGAGGACGCACGATCGCCACGGCGTTACTCACCTGAGGACGGAAAACTACAGCTTCACCTGGACGCCATCACTGACGCCTGAGAGCGGGAACTGTTTCCTGTGTCTGTGTCAGTTACCTGTCCGTTGATGATGCTCTCCACGGCGTTGAAGCAGCTTCCTGCGGCGAGCGCGGCGCAGCTGAAACTCTGGTTGTTGAAGAAAATGGAGTTGAAGTCGTTTCCTAGTTTGTGCAAATCTCGTGGTTTCATCTCTGCTGTGGATTTCATCTGATCTATGTGCAGCTGACTGTACACACACACACACACACACACACACACACACACACACACACACTGAATCAGAGGCTGTTTTCCAAACCTCCTCCTACTTCGGCTGAAATTCAGTTTGTAGCATCAGTTTGTGAAAACTTGGTAGATCTGTAGTAAACTACAAGTTCCCGGATGTTTCTACTGATCCGGGAAAATTTCTCAGTCTGTAACGGACCAGTCTACCTGGCGTACTGTTTCCCAAGAGGGTTAAGATCTTGAAAAACGTGTCCTTGTCTCCTCTTGACTCTCTGGCCTCATCTCTGTTTTTCTTCTCTTTCCTCTTCTCTGGCCTCATCTCTGTTTTTCTTCTCTCTCCTCTTCTCTGGCCTCATCTTTGGTTCTCTTCTCTGGCCTGGTCTCTGTTTTTCTTCTCTTTCCTCTTCTCTTTTTCTTCTTTCCTCTTCTCTGGCCTCATCCCTGATTCTCTTCTCTGTCCTCGTCTCTGTTTTTCTTCTCTTTCCTCTTCTCTGTTGTTCTTCTCTGGCCTCGTCTCTGTTTTTCTTCTCTTTCCTCTTCTCTGTTTCTCTTCTCTTTTTCTTCTTTCCTCTTCTCTGTCCTCATCTCTGTTTTTCTTCTCTTTCCGCTTCTCTGGCCTCATCTCTGGCCTCGTCTGTTTTTCTTCTCTCTCCTCTTCTCTGGCCTCATCTTTGGTTCTCTTCTCTGGTCTCGTCTCTGTTTTTCTTCTCTGTCCCTTTCTCTGGCCTTGTCTCTGTTTTTCTTCTCTTTCCTCTTCTCTGGCCTCATCCCTGTTTCTCTTCTCTGGCCTCGTCTCTGTTTCTCTTCTCTGGCCTCGCCTCTGTTTCTCTTCTCTGGCCATCCAGCCTCTGGCCTCCCCCCACGCCAGGTAGACTGGTCCGTTTAAGACTGAGAAAATGACTGTTTCCCACAATGCACGGCGCTAATGGCGTTTGTCAGTTTGGGGGCGCTCAGGTTGAGGTGAATTACTGACACCTACTGGAATAAATCAGCTCAACTACAACACAACAACAAAAATGTGAAACGGTCCCAGAGATAAAAGTGAAGTGACAGGAAAGAAACAGCGGTAAATCTACTCACTTCATCATGAAAGAGCTGTTTACTTTTACCAAATTCATAAAAGCCCCTAAATCATTTATCACTTTTTATTTTACACTAACAGCCTACGTGGGTAATGAGGACGCAGTTTTTACACCAGCTGGAAAAATAAAAAGTCAGTTGGTTTCAGATTTATTTTCAATACACGATAACTTTTGGTGCAAGAGTAAAAATCAAATATGGGGATTTTACTGTAATAAAGTTTTATACCTTTACAAATTTNAGGTTGAGGTGAATTACTGACACCTACTGGAATAAATCAGCTCAACTACAACACAACAACAAAAATGTGAAACGGTCCCAGAGATAAAAGTGAAGTGACAGGAAAGAAACAGCGGTAAATCTGCTCACTTCATCATGAAAGAGCTGTTTACTTTTACCAAATTCATAAAAGCCCCTAAATCATTTATCACTTTTTATTTTACACTAACAGCCTACGTGGGTAATGAGGACGCAGTTTTTACACCAGCTGGAAAAATAAAAAGTCAGTTGGTTTCAGATTTATTTTCAATACACGATAACTTTTGGTGCAAGAGTAAAAATCAAATATGGGGATTTTACTGTAATAAAGTTTTATACCTTTACAAATTTGATAAAATCAGGACTCTTATCTCTCCCTGAATTTGTTGTTTTTCTAAATTAAAAATGTTCCTTGAACAAATAAAAATCATGAAAAAAACATAAAAATTCTCAAAAAAAATTACAACTTCCTTCCCATGCTTTATTTCATTTATTTGTTTTTCTTTGTATCTCATTAACATCTAATTTAACTTATCTACTTTATAACGAGGACATTGAAGAGGTGACTAACTACACCACTTAATTACTGACTTTACAAGAGTACCTAAATAAATACTATTTCAATTTGTAATCTTTTTTTTTGTAGTCGAGGTGAAGGACTTTGTCTTTAGGTCTCATCATATGCTGATTTGTCCAGGTTGAAAACAGTCACACTACAGACGACATGTGGAAGTAGGAGGTTTGAAAACAGCCTCAGTCTTAGTTCACAGTTTGGTTTTGTTGAACAGGATCCTCCCAAATGTGTCACCAGACTTTTGACGTAATGAAGTCAAAACTCACCTGTGACAGGTGGACAGCTCCTCCTCTGTTGCTAGGCGACCTGGTATCCGTTGGCAACGATCGACCAATCCCATTTGCTGATGTTTGGAGAAAATCTTGAAGATCCTCTGAGGCTGTTCAGGGTGGTGTCTGCACAGAGAGAGAGAGAGTCACATGACCAGGGTCACACCTATACCTCGTGACTCTCAGGTCACTCACCTGTCCCACATGTTGGCGTGCTCCATCATCCTCTCCTCATAAACCAGACCTGTTGTCGTGGTAACAGAGGGGGCGTGGTCTGAGGGCTGGGCTTTGAGCTCATTGGTGGTTTCTCTGATGACACGACCATCAGCTGACGAGGCGCCGTCACCCAGAACCTGCAGAGACGACCAGAACGGGTAGAGAGAGGAGACGGTCTGAGAGAGAGAGAGCAGGGCGCTGAGGGGGGAGAGAGAGATTGAGAGAGAGAGAGAGAGAGAGAGAGAGAGAGAGAGAGAGAGAGAGAGGGAGGTGATAAATCAGTGACTGTTTTCTTTTCTGGTCTGATCTGGGGTCCGTTTCACGAAGCAGGTTCAACAAACTCTGAGTTAAACCCTGAACTCTGAGTTGATCTCCTCTGAGATAGAAAACTCTGAGTTTTCTGTTCCAGCTGATTTGAGTTTGTTTGATCAACTCGGAGTAGTTTCACCTGGAGTTACGCGCGTGCACCACCGCTGTAAAAAGACAGCATTAGTGGAGCCCTGATTCGACGAGTCACCATGGCAACGGGGAAGCGGAGGGCGGCGTTTTTTTAACCCCGCGAGAACTGGAAATCTTAATGCGCTCATACAGAGAATTTAACATGATTTTAGCAAAAAAGTGCAACAGCACAGCAGCTGTAAAAGAGAGGGAGACGGTGTGAGAGAACATCGCTGCTCTGGTCAATACGTGAGTTTAAATGTAGTCCAACAATCACAGTAATATTACAGGGAAAACTGCTGAATGTAGATCATTCATTTATTTTATTTAGGTACAATCCTGCGGGGGAGAAGCGCACTCAGCTGAAACTTAAGATGAAATATAAGAACATTGTTCAAACAGGTGAGACCTCCACATAATCTCACGGTTTTACCTCATTTTGATCACGTTTTACATTATAAAATAAATATTACATGGCTGTTTGACTGTGCAGTTGTTTTATCTCCATCATAATGATGTTTACACACATAAATGTCTTCTCAACCTGCAGACAGTTGCCTTGCATCTCCGATATTATTATTAAAAAAAAAAAAAAAAAAAAAATCACAAAAAAATTGGAGTATAATACACAACATCTGCTGGGATGTGAGAGACTACGGCTGGGAATGTTGCAAATGTAAAGACGGATTATTGTGTCTGTAAATGATGGACTGTGATGTGAAACGTTTAAAGAATGAGGAAATCAAACATGGTGTGTGGTTGAAAGAGGGCGGAGACAGAGAGAAACTCCAGGTTCATTCACAAAAACCACCAATCAAAGTGTCGCAGACAATGATGCCATTGACTGGGTCTCGACTTCAATGGAGAGAGACTCTTTGTCCAATCTCAAAGGGGAGAAAGAGACAAACTCAATGGAGGTAAACACTTTCGGAAAATTCAGAGTTTCCCTCATTTCAGGGTTAATAGACTCAGAGTTTTCACTAAACCTGCTTTGTGAAACGGACCCCTAGTCTGGTCTGGTCTGTACTGGTCTGGTCTGTACTGGTCTGGTCTGGTCTGGTCTGGTCTGGTCTGTGTTCCTGTTGTGTTCAGTCTCAGGTGTGTCCTTGTGTCACAGGTACCTGTCAGATGGAGCAGTGGGCGGAGTCAGAGGAGGACAGGCTCCTCCCAGCAGAGCTCTGACACAGGCTGCAGCGCCCTCTGCTGTCGCCTTCAGGTTATAACCACCCTACACACACACACACACACACACACACACACACACACACACAGTGCTGTGAGTAAAGTGGTATGATGGTGGCGCTGCAGTGAGGTCAAAGGTCACTGTGTTGTGAGTTTTTTTTTTTACCTCGAGGGCCAGAACGAGTCGACCTTCAGCCAAACTCATCAACATGTGAGTGAGGATGTGGAAACACTGAGGACTCACACACATCTCCCCCTGAACACACACACACACACAATTGCAGAAATTAATGCATGCTAACCACTAGCATATGAATGAAATTCCCCATATACGTTAGCATGAAGCTAACCCTGGTCTCTTCAAGGAGAAAATCCTAACGTAAAGAATCAATAAGGGAATCATAAAGAATAAATTATTATTTTCATGTTATAATTGTAAAGTGTTAAAAGAACATGTGAATCTAATTCATAAATAAACAGTCTGGTGAGAACATAAAGTTTAAATAGCTGTTACAAAAGTTTTAATGTGTTAAAAAAGGTTTGAAGACTAAAGCACAGTTAATGTGTGAGCTCATGATTAAAATAATGAGTTAAATTTATTTAAAGAAAAAAAACCTCACTGGTTGTTCTTCAAGTTAATGAGCTTTAAATAATTTTCTCTTGGTCAGTTTGGAGGCGAAACATAATAAAGCAAATCTGAGTCACAACAACAACAACGACTGTGATCTGAGCTCTGATTGGTCACCTTAGGATCTCCAACGACAGCATCGAATCCAGCAGAGACCAGGACCAGCTGAGGCTGAAACTACACACACACACACACACACACACACACACACAGACACACACAGAAGTTTAAGACCAAACATTAACATCAATATATATATATTATTTCCAAAAAATATGTGTGTGTGTGTGTGTGTGTGTGTGAGACCTCATGAGCCACAGGCAGCAGCAGTTGTTGAAAAGCTGAGATGTAATCAGCGTCTGTCATCCCCGTCTGAAAGAAACACACACACACACACACACACACACACACACACACACACACACACACACACACACACACACAAACGTTATCAGAAACAGAAAAGGCTCTGCAGCTTCACCACAAACTTTCATAAACATCCAACAACAGGGCAAAAAGAAAAGTGTGAGCTGCAAAGTGAACAGAGGGAGGAGGAGAATCAACTACAGCCACCAACATGAGATGTGAGGAGTGTGTGGAGTGTGTAGAGTGTGAGAAGTGTGTGGAGTGTGTAGAGTGTGTGGAGTGTGAGGAGTGTGAGGAGTGTGGAGTGTGGAGTGCGAGAGTGTGAGGAGTGTGTGGAGTGTGGAGTGTGAGGAGTGTGAGGAGTGTGGAGTGTGGAGTGCGAGAGTGTGAGGAGTGTGTGGAGTGTGTGGTGTGTGGAGTGTGAGGAGTGTGTGGTGTGTGGTGTGTGTGGAGTGTGTGGAGTGTGTGGAGTGTAAGGAGTGTGAGGAGTGAGAGGAGTGTGTGGAGTGTGTGGAGTGTGTGGAGTGTGAGGAGTGTGAGGAGTGTGTGGTGTGTGGAGTGTGAGGAGTGTGAGGAGTGTGTGGTGTGAGGTTGAGGAGTGTGTGGAGGTTGAGGAGTGTGTGGAGTGTGTGAAGTGTGAGGAGTGTGTGGAGTGTNGTGTGTGTGGAGTGTGTGGAGTGTGTGGAGTGTGTGGAGTGTGTGGAGTGTGTGGAGTGTGACCTTGTTCCAGGGCAGGTTGATGTTCCTTCCTTCAGCTCTGGCTCCGCCCACACTCTGACTGTCAGACTCTGGGAGGTGTGGCCAATAAGCCCCGCCCTCGTACCTGTGGACGCTGAAGTACAGCACACTGACACACACACACACACACACACACACACACACAGGGTTAGAGTTTCACCTGGAAGCACTTGATGGTCAGTGTGTGTTTGATGATGTCATGAGGGGGAGGTTACCTGGGGTCGTCCTGGAACAGGTACTGGAGTCCCTGACCATGATGGACGTCCCAGTCCACGATCAGAACCCTGCACACACACACACACACACACACACACACACACATTATTACTGTCTTAAATAATACACACACAAACACACCTGAGCTGAGGGGGCGGAGCCTCATCTCTGAGTCACTCTCTCTTCTACCTGTTGACGCCGTGTTGAGTGCGAGCGTAACGAGCTGCGATTCCAACGCTGTTAAAGATACAGAAACCATTCGCCAGGTCGCACTGAGCGTGATGACCAGGAGGTCTGAGAGAGAGAGAGAGAGAGAGAGAGAGAGAGAGAGAGAGCGAGAGAGAGAGAGAGAGAGAGAGAGAGAGAGAGAGCGAGCGAGAGAGAGAGAGAGAGAGCGAGAGAGGACAGGTGAGTCTGTTTTTCTACCTGTTTCTCAGTTTTTTAATTTCAGCATCAAACCTAAAAGCATCAAACTGAGGTGGTTATGACATCATCACCTGTAACGTGGATCAGACCTGAACCTGGACCAGTGTCAGGGTCTAGTCCCACAGTCTCAGGTGAACCTGAACGCACCGTCAGATGGCGTGCTGTTACCTGATGACGGCGAATCCGTTCCTGAGGTCAGAGGTCACGACCTGATCCACCAGCTGGAGAACTGAACCCACCGCAGACACACACACCTGGAAGGTCTCCTGAAACACACACACACCTGTCAGAGAATGTGTGTGTGTGTGTGTGTGTGTGTGTGTGTGTGTGTGTGTGTGTGTGTGTGTGTGTTCTCACAGGATGCAGATAAACTGAGTCGTATTTCTCAGAAAGAGCCTGAAGTTCTTCCTGCGTCATCGTCTGAGTTGACTTCATCAGGTCCACGTACGGTTTCCTGAGACCAGCAGAGACCAGCAGAGACCAGCAGAAACCAGCAGGGACCAGCAGAGACCAGCAGAGACCAGCAGGGACCAGCAGGGACCAGCAGGGACCAGCAGGGACCAGCAGAGACCAGCAGGGACCAGCAGGGACCAGCAGGGACCAGCAGAGACCAGCAGGGACCAGCAGAGACCAGCAGGGACCAGCAGGGACCAGCAGAGACCAGCAGAGACCAGCAGAAACCAGCAGGGACCAGCAGAGACCAGCAGAGACCAGCAGGGACCAGCAGGGACCAGCAGGGACCAGCAGAGACCAGCAGGGACCAGCAGAGACCAGCAGGGACCAGCAGAGACCAGCAGAGACCAGCAGAGACCAGAGACCACATCAGTTAGTATCAGACCTGGACACTTCTGTGATGTCAGATCAGCTGATGGGTCACATGACCTCAGTCTAGTTTGTGAAACCAAACCAGAAACTTTTGAATCTCTGATGTTTTTGAGCAGAACCAGAACATTAAAAACAATCAAAGGAGAATATTTTAAAAACCTCAGGCAGTTTGAGGTGAGATAAACTGAAAATGTAAACAAGAGGCAGAGGAAACGTCGGTCACAGAGACGCTGGAGTTTTCTGGGACACGATCAACGCTGACGTCTGCAGACTGTAAATTTAAGTGTGTTAAAGATGCAGTCGTTTGTTTGTAGGAATGGATTTGTTTTCTTTTTGGTCTGAAAATAAATTTCCTCAGGGTCGGAGGAGAATTGGAGTCAAACCTGATAAAACACAGACCTGCTCAATTAAAGTGTGTGTTGTTAGAAATAACAGAACATTAAAAGTGTTAATATTTCACTAACAACTTTAAGTCTTAAAGCAGAGATAGAAACACAGGAACAAACTCAGGAACTTTAGTTGTTGGTTCAAACTGGTCTGAAAATGTTCATTTAAGGGTGAAACCAAAAAAACATAAACATTAAATTCTGTTTCTGTTCAAAACAAACTGATCAGAAAAAAAGTCTGGTTCAAAGCCTGAAAGAGATTAATCATTTATCCCCGTGTGTGTGTGTGTGTGTGTGTGTGTGTGTGTGTGTGTGTGGACTCACGTGTGAGCGAGCAGCAGCTCCTCTTCAGTCGCCTCTCTGGGCTGAAACACACACACAGTCAAAACTTAATACATTGCTACCTGCAGGACGTTGCGTGTGTGTGTGTGTGTGTGTGTGTGTGTGTGTGTGTGTGTGTGTGTTCAGTTACACATAAACCCATGAACATGTTTCCTCCTGTTTTAAATATTTACCTGAAATCTTACACTGTCATAAACCGAGATCAGACCCAGAAACTGTTTCACTGAATTTTTTTTTCTTTTCCACTTTATTTACTGTTTTTCACAATTAAAAATATATCAACATATTTACAGGAATAAAAGAACAAACTTTCTCCCACCCCGGGGATTTAACTGAAAACTTTTTAATAATCGTTGTTGTTTTTTTACTGTGTTGTTTGATTTGTATGTTAATAAAATGTTGACGAGATCTTTTTTTTTTTTAAGGGTTCAGTACAGATGCTTGAAAACTGGAAGTTAAAAAAATAATATAAAATTGTGATTATAATGGAGATCTGATGAGGTATAAAAATATAAAGTGATGATCATTTTTATTTTTGCTGTAAACACAGACCTGAAGAGTGGAGCAGAGAGAGAGCAGCTCCTGTTTCTGCAGCTCCTCCATGATAAACGTCACTCTGTCAGGGCTCTCAGGGTGACTGGACAACAACAACAGTAAACAATAATAATAAACAAACAACAATAAACAAACAGAACAATAGTAATAATAAGCAACAACAAACACCAACAATAATAAACAAACAACATCAGGTTACAGTGTGTTTCATGTCTGCAGGTTAGTGATTCATGAAAAAGAAGGAGCAAGAGGAGGAGCAGGAGAAAAAGGAGCTCGTCCTCCTCGTCCTCTTTTTCCTCCTCGTCCTCCTCCTCCTCTTTTTCCTGGAGGAGGAGGAAGAAGAGCAGGAGGAGCAGGAGAAAAAGGAGGAGCAGGAGGAGGAGGAGAAAAAGGAGGAGGAGGAGGAAGAAGAGCAGGAGGAGCAGGAGAAAAAGGAGGAGCAGGAGGAGGATATAGGAGGAGGAGGAGCAGGAGGAGCAGGAGGAGCAGGAGGAGAAGAAGAAAAAGGAGAAGCAGGAGAAAAAGGAGGAGCAGGAGATAAAGGAGGAGCAGGAGGAGCAGGAGAAAAAGGAGGAGCAGGAGGAAAAGGAGAAATAGGAGGAGCAGGAGGAAAAGGAGGAGCAGGAGAAAGAAGGAGAAGCAGGAGGAGCAGGAGAAAAAGGAGGAGCAGGAGAAAAAGGAGGATGAGGAGATAAAGGAGCAACAGNGTCGACGTCTCTCTCTGAGTCTCACCAGCGTCTCCAGTTTCTGGTTCAGCTCCTCCTCCTCCTCTCGACTCCTCGCCATCCTGCCTCTCCTCTTTGCCTCCTGCAGACTGCTGCTGCTGCTGCCTCCTTTCTTCTTCTCCTTTCCTGCAGAGCTGTTGCCCTGAACACACACACACACACACACACACACACACACACAGTTGTTCACTCACAGAGGAAGCAGAGACGAGTGTCTCCGTCTGTCAGAGTTTGATCTTTTCTGAACCAGAGTCTGAGGTTAAACTCCACCTCAGGTAGATGATTGATGATTACACACCTCTGCAGATCATCAATGACACACACACACACACAGGTGTAAACACACACACACACACACACACACACACACAGGTGTAAACACACACACACACACACTGACCTGAGGAGACAGACGTGGACTCCTCCTGACAGACTTCAGTCCAGGATCTGATCCAAACTGCTGCATCCTGATCCTCTGATGATGATGTTGGTGGATTTTTCTTTAATTCCTCAGAGTTCAGAGTCCATCAGGCTGAAACACAAGAATCAGATTCACTTATATTTGTTTAAATATTAAATCAGAAGCACAGAGAAAAAGCTGTGACGCTCTGAGGATGATTCTCTGTAAGAAACATTCACTAACTCCATCAACAGACTCTGACTTTTGTTTCTTTCCATCTCACATTTACTATGTAATATAAATGTATTTATAGTTTTCTTCTTTTTGTGCAACAGTTTTTCTGTTTCTTATTTTTTAATAGCTTAATCTGTTTTTTTTCATTTGCTACTAAATGTTTAGTCATACTATTTTCATACAGAGAAAGCACAGTTAAAATCAAAGTCTTGTGTTTCAGACTCTTTATTTGTTAAAGGGAGAAAAGACAAGAGCACGATTTGTTACACCTGTCCTGAGTTTTGCTGTTGTTTTTTATCATTCTTCTTGTGATTATAATGAAATATTAATAAAAAGACTTTGATGTTAAAAACAAGGCAACACGCAGGAGGAAAAACTCAAGTTTCTCTATTATAGATCAATAATGAACAGATATCAACATGATTAAGACTCTTTACAAACACTGACGTTTTAATGGAGGTAGAAAAACAGAGACAATAAAGAAAATTAGTGTCTGTTTTTATAAATTCAGGGAAAATACATCACATCACATGTATTTCTTTATTCTATGAAACCTGTGTTATTTGAACACATCTTTAAACTATTAAAATATAACATGTTTTTTTGTGTTTTGGTTCCTCAAACCCCCAAAATGTCAGGTGGTGCAACCGTCCTGACAAGTATCCACAGTAATTAAACTCTAAAAATTGAATGTCAGTTCTTGTAAATGGAAATTAAAAACACAGTGGCATTATTTTATGCTTGAACCTTTTTAAATAAAACATTCTTTGCAAATAAAAAGAATTCTAAAGCTGTTGAGAAATGTAAAAAACTTTTGTCCCGTAATTTTCACCTTGTCAAATGTCAGGGTGGTGCAACCGTAACATTAGACTTTTATTTTAAAGTGAAGAGAATAAAACAGGAAACAGGAAACTGCATCAGCCAGAGGAGCCCAAATGACATTTGTGACCAAGTGGAAAAGTTTGTAGATTTCTCTGAAATACTGATAAAAAAGGTTTTTTCACTTCATTGGTGNGTGAAATGTTATTTTAACATCAAATTATTTATCTTATTCACAAATAAAAGAAATGAAACACACAAAATGAAAATGTATGAGTCACTACAGACACTTGAGAGATACTTGCCAATAATTTCACACAGAAAAAATAACAGGAACATATAAATATATTTTCATATATTTGGTTGCTCCACCTGACATTTTTGGGTGCTCAAATTAAAAATACTAAAAAATAATGAACCTAAAAACTTTGAAATGTTGGTCAACTACTGAAATCTGTTAGAAAACATAATTCTTCTCTCAGAAATAATAAATAAACAAACAGAGCAGGTTATAAACAAACCGATATTAAATGATAATAAACCTGGAGCAGCTCTAACAATCATTAATTATGACCTATGAATAAAAACAGTATTTACTAAAGTGTCTCTGAGACTCTTTAATTAATAATCAGTAACTAATAACCAGTAATTAATAACCAGTAATTAACCCTTTAGCTGAGTTTAACCAACAACACGAACAGAGGAAACAAATCAGAGAAACAAACCGAACAAACACAGACAGAAAATACCGGACTATCCTCACAGACCAGGACCAGGACCGGGACCAGGACCCGGACCAGGACCAGGACCAGGACCAGGACCAGGACCAGGACCCAGGACCAGGACCAGGACCAGGACCAGGACCAGGACCAGGTAAAACCCCTGTTAGCTCCTCACCTGTTAGCCGCCTCTCTCTGTTAGCGCCAACTGCTCAACGCACGCTGCGTCAGGTTACGTCATCACGGCGGCGTGACGCACGACGCATTATTTTGAAGCCATCGAAAAGAAAAGTCAGAAAAAACAAAACAAAACGGGAGCTTAATAAAGTCACTAACACATCGAAAATGCAAATATGACCGGTGATAAATTGTGAACAAAATAAAGTAAATATTTTTATATCTATTAAAAAATAGACTGGCGGGGAAGATAAATATCAACATTTGCACAGTTTATTATTTTTATTAATATTATTATTATTATTATTCATTATTATGTTATTTTTTATTATTTATTTGCACAGTTTATTATTTTATTCTGTCCATTTGTTAAAAAGGCTAGTTGATTGTGTTCTTCTTTTATTCTCTTTTTTATTGTATATTTGTATATATTTATTATTCTCATTTCTATGATTGGGCTTGCTCCGTTACCAGGGTAACCTAATTTCGTCCCACCCATGTTTTACATGGGTTGAATGACAATAAAAACTCCTTGAATCCTTGAATCCTTGAATATGGCGGCGGCATAATGCGATAACTTAAAAATAAAATAAATTAAAAAAAAAAAAAAAGAAAATACAAAAGTCACAAAAATAACAACGGGAGGTTTTTAAATACACCGGGTTTTCAAATAAAACAGGTTAACTGAATTATACAAGATAAAAAAAATCGTTATTAAACTGGTATTAAACGGAAATAAGATGATATTGAAGAAAGAATTATTTCAAACTTTTACATTATTATTTTTAACATGTTTTTGAATCTGGTGAACTCTATTTTTAAATCTGTACTGAAAAATAGAATGACAGATAAAAACTTGTCATACATAAAAGCAGCATGTCTGAGGTGAAATTTGATGAGACTCCTACACAACCCCCCCAAAAAAACATTTAACTTTATCTCTATAAATATAATAAATATATTGAGAATGTATGAAAATGTATTCTCTTTATATAAGTAATGTTTTTTTTCTCTGTAAAACTTTCTGCTTTCGTTGTTGCCTAAATTCTGCCATGATCAAAAACCTTTAAGACCTTTTTTTAATCCGTCTGTATTTTCCTGGTTGTAATTACAAATTCCTTCCTATTTTCTAAAACACTAATTCATTAAAGTTTTCACCGCTGTAAATGGTTGTTTCCCAAAGTTTCAGAACAACATCATCAGTGAGGTCTGAGTAAATGTGTATTTATGATCATCTCTGAGTTTAATAATATTAATTTGACTGATTTCATGCATGCACTTTAATTCAAAGTAAAATATTCAAACTCTTCACTTTAAGATGATGTTCACTTCGAATGAAACAGAGTCAAACAGTTCGATAAAACATCTTCATTTTTTAATGAAACATCAGTTTGAATACAACAAGATGAATGTCAGTATAAAACAATAACATGAGGAGTAATACAGAATTAAAAAATAAAGATACAAGAAGAAGAGGAGGAAGATTAAAAATAAGAGCTCTAAAAACAGAACTGCACCTTTGAATAAAACACCGGAGGTTTAACTCTGAGAAAAGTTCAAGGTTACAAAAACATTAATACTGATACAAACATGAACATTAATACTGATTAACACAGATTTAACTCTAACTTAATGCCATAAATGTTCAATATGAGTTCTTTAAAATGCCCTTTTTTCTCATGAATAAAACTTTTCTATGGAAGCCTGACAGAGAAGGAAATAAAAATGAAAACTTGGCTTTGTTGAGATTATTTTTTTGGTCCATATGAAGTTATAATTATGAGATAAAAAGTTGGATTCTTATTTTTTTTGTCTTTTAAACAAAGCCAGTTTTTTTATTCTTTTTTTTCTAACTGTCGGCGATAAGTTTCTATCCGTTTCCTCTGTTTTCTTTAATACGTTTTTGTATTTCTTGAACATTTACTCTCACAGTGATTGGAAACAGAGACAGAGGGATTATGGGTAATGTAGTGTTGTAGGATGAAACTGAGGTCTGAGGTTTTACTGTTGAGTCTGTTTACTTCACAGCTCAGTGTTTGTTTGTTTGTTTGTTTATTTGTTTACAGACGGACAGAGACAAACAGTCGGACTACAAACCCTCAGAGCTGATAAACTCAGGGTCTGATCTCTGACAGGTTTTTAGATTTAAGGAGAAGAAGAAGAAGAAGAAGAACAGACGTTCTACGGACGAAAACAAAGGAACATGAAGATACAGCTGCCACAGTTTCCCACAATGCACTCTGTTGGTTTGAGATCTTGGAAATGTAAACATTCCTTTTAACTGTCAGTGATGAAAATCTGTCTCTACCTGTCTCCACCTGTCTCCACCTGTCTCCACGTGTCTCCACCTGTCTCTACCTGTCTCTACCTGTCTCTACCTGTCTCCACCTGTCTCTACCTGTCCTTGGCAGAGCGCAGGTCTGTTGTGATTGGGTCGTGTTGAATCGTTTGATGAAGCATCAGAGCCAATAAACCGGCTCGGTTCGTCATCGCCGTCCTCAGGTTCCTCTCCTGCTCGAACAACTCGTCCAGTTTATACCACTGAGAAAAAAGAGAGAGAGAGAAAGAGACGGGTGAAGGATAAAGCCCATTTCCACCAGTTTGAAAAAAAAAAAAAAAAAAATTGGCTCTATTTCTTTTAAGATTTTTTTTTGTCCCTATTAGGTCTAAATTTTGAGACAAAAGTCAAACTTATTACTTAAAAGGTCGAAATTTGAGATAAAATATCAGATTCTTGAGATAAAAACATGAAATCTTTCGGGGAAAAGTCAAAATTTCAATTGAGAAAGTTGAAAATTTGTGATAGGACCTTTTTTTTTTTTTTTTAGATAAAGTGTCTTTAACTTTATTTTTCGACTTTAAAACTCTATTTTATAGTCTTAACACTCTACTTTTAAACTTAAACACTCCTTTTTTTTGATCTAAAAGACCTTAAAAAGTCAAAAATTTGAGATTACATATTAAAATTTGAGGTAAAAAGTCAAAATTATTCGTTAAAAAGTCAAATTTTCTAGATAAAATATCAGATTCTTGAGATAAAAACATGAAATCTTTGGGGGAAAAGTTCAAACTTCAATTGAGAAAGTTGAAAATTTGTGATAGGACCTTTTTTTTTTAAGATTAAGTCAGAATCTGAAATAAAAAGCTGAAACTTTTAGATAAAATATCAGAATTGTGAGATAAATATTTGTATTCATGTGGGGAAAAATCCAGATTTTCAGATAAAAGGTCAAAAATTTGAGATTACATATCAAAATTAGAGGTAGAAAGTCAAAATTATTCGTGAGAAAGTCAAATTTTCTGGATAAAAAATCAGATTCTTGAGATAAAAAGTTGAAATCTTTGGGGGAAAAAGTCAAAAATTTCAATTGAAAGATAAAAATTTGTGATAGGACCATTTTTTTAGATAAAGTCAGAAATTGAAATAAAAAGCTGAAATTTTCAAGATAAAATATCAGAATTGTGAGATGAAAATTTGTATTTTTGAGGAAAAAAAACCTGGATTTTCAGATTAAAGGTCAAAAATTGAGATTAGATATCAGAATTTGAGGTAAAAAGTCAAAATTATTTGTTGAAAAGTCAAATTTTCTAGATAAATATCAGATTCTTGAGATAAAAAGTTGAAATCATTGGGGAAAAAAGTCAAAAATTTCAATTGAAAGATAAAAATTTGAGATAGGACAATTTTTTTAGATAAAGTCAGAATTTGAAATAAAAAGCTGAAACTTTTAGATAAAATATCAGAATTGTGAGATGAAAATTTGAATTTATGAGGAAAAAAACCTAGATTTTCAGATTAAAAAGTCAAATTTGAGATAAAAAGTAAAAATTATGAGTTAAAAAGTCGAACTTTCTAGATAAAATATCAGATTCTTGAGATAAAAAGTTGAAATCATTAGTGAAAAAAGTCAAAAATTTCAATTGAAAGATAAAAATTTGAGATAGGACAATTTTTTAGATAAAGTCAGAATCTGAAATAAAAAGCTGAAACTTTTAGATAAAATATCAGAATTGTGAGATAAAAATTTGAATTTATGAGGAAAAAAACCCTAGATTTTCGGATTAAAAAGGTCAAAAATTGAGATTAGATATCAAAATTTGAGGTAAAAAGTCAAAATTATTGGTTAAAAATTTAAATTTTCTAGATAAAACATCAGAATTTTAAGATAAAAAAGATGAAATCATTGGGGAAAAAAGTCAAGAATTTCAATTGAAAAAGTTAAAAATTTGAGATAGGACAATTTTTAAGATAAAGCCACAATTTGAAATAAAAGCTGAAACTTTTAGATAAAATATCAGAATTGTGAGATAAAAATTTGTATTCATGTGGGGAAAAAATCCAGATTTTCAGATAAAAGGTCAAAAATGTGAGATTAGATATCAAAATTTGAGGTAAAAAGTCAAAAATTATCAGTTAAAAAGTCAAATTTTCTAGATAAAATCTCAGAATTGTGAGATAAAAAGTGTAAATCATGAGGAGAAAAGTCCAAGGACTCAAACACAGCAGCAGCAGTTCAGAGGGGGGTTCATTAGGGAGAAGTTTAAAGGAATTTTTAAATAGTCAAAGTAGTTTTCATGACTGCATATTACAAACAAATCTATTATCTGACTCAGAGTTTGGCTGTGATAAAGTTTTGAAGTTTTGAAAAGTGCGTTACCACTCTGACGCGCTCCAGGTCGACCTCAGCGCGGCGAAGTTTCTCCCAACAATAATGTTTGTTACACTTCCTCTTTGAGACGCGACAGAATTCACCTGTTTGTTCAAAAACGTCTTTGACCAGAGGACAACCGCACACCTCATCAGCAGGTACCTGAGAGAGAGACAGGTGAGAGAGAGACAGGTGAGAGAGAGACAGGTGAGAGAGAGACAACCGCACACCTCATCAGCAGGTACCTGAGAGAGAGACAGGTGAGAGAGAGACAGGTGAGAGAGAGACAACCGCACACCTCATCAGCAGGTACCTGAGAGAGAGACAGGTGAGAGAGAGACAGGTGAGAGAGAGACANGGCAACAACAGGTGATTAGTGATCTTGTTTCCACAAGTGAGCAGACATGTGGTTTCCTCAACACAGAGTGATCTGATCAGCATCACATGATCTGAGAGACCGACAGCTGAACCTGGACCTGAACCTGGACCTGAACCTGGACCTGAACAGTCTAAAAACCTGGTCTAAGACAAACCTTTGCGTAGCATCGCTCCATGTGTCTCAGCGCCACCTTGGGGTTAACAGGATGACTGCAGGAGACGCAGAAGATCTGAAGGTCAGTGTCCTCGCCATCACCCTCTGTCACCTGAGAGAGACAGACACGAGGTCATGAGGTCACAGATCAGAATCATGAGGTCACAGATTAGAGTCATGATGTCACAGATTAGAGTCATGATGTCACAGATCAGAGTCATGATGTCACAGATCAGAGTCATGATGTCACAGGTCGGAGTCATGATGTCACAGATCAGAGTCATGAGGTCACAGATCAGAAACATGAGGTCACAGATCAGAGTCATGAGGTCACAGAAGAAGACATGATGTCACAGATCAGAATCATGATGTCACAGATCAGAGTCATGAGGTCACAGATCAGAGTCATGAGGTCACAGAACGGAATCATGAGGTCACAGATCAGAGTCATGAGGTCACAGAACGGAATCATGAGGTCACAGATTAGAGTCATGAGGTCACAGATCAGAGTCATGATGTCACAGATCAGAGTCATGAGGTCACAGATCAAAGTCATGAGGTCACAGATCAGAGTCATGAGGTCATGAGGTCATGAGGTCACAGATCAGAGTCATGAGGTCACAGATCAGAGTCATGATGTCACAGATCAGAGTTATGATGTCACAGATCAGAGTCATGATGTCACAGACTGAGCGCGCTCACTCGCCCCCTCTCTCTCTCTTTACCTCCTCGTCCTGCTGCACCTGCTGCAGTTTGGCGTTGGCGATGATTCCCTCCAGCTCGTGGAAACGTTTCTCCATCATGGTGAGGCGGAGCCTGGCGGCCTGCTGCTCCTTCCTGATTCGCTCCAGCTGTCTCCGCCCCATTTCCTCAGCGATGCACGGACTCTGCTGCCACTGCTGGATCCTCTGAGGGAGGATCTCGTAGATACGACTGAGGCACGCCGAAGGGGCGGAGCAAGAGACGGCGAGGGACAGAGAGAAAGAGAGAGAGAGTGTTTTACTCGTCCCTTTGCTTCAGGCTCCGCCCACACGTTGATGGAACTCACTTGGCGGCGAGCTTCATGCCGCAGTCCTCGCTGCAGTACTTGGAGCTGGTGCGAGCTGGTTGGACACATCCTGGTCCCAGACACTGCCTCAGAGCCCCGCCCACATCTTTGGCCCCGCCCTCTCCTCCTCGCTCGCTGTGCCGCACGCGCTCTCTGTGACGCTGCTTCGCTTTGTGGCGTCGAGGCTTCGCTTCCTCTTTGGGAGCAGAGACAGTTTTCTGCGGAGGAGCAGAAACAGGTGACATCATCAGTGACATCATCAGCCGTCAGATCAGTGACGTCATCAGTGACATCATACCTTCTTCTCCGGCTTCTTCTCTCTCCGTTTCACGTGTTTGACCTTGACCGCCTTCTTCCTCAGAGAGTCCGACTGAGCGTCCTCCTCCTCGCTGTGCCACACCTGCAACAGGAAGTGACCTCACAGCTCAGACAGTGACCTCACAGCTGTTCTGGAAGCTGATTGGACGCTCTGATACTGACCAGGTCTCTGAAGCCGGCGGCTTTGTACTGCTCGAACAGCTCCAGCTCGCTCTCGCTGAACACGCCGTCTTCGTCCTCCTCGTCCTCGTCCTCCTCCTCTGTGTGAGGCCCCGCCCCTTTCCTGACCCCTAACCCCTTACTGCCGCGGGCGATCTCCTCGTCTTTGACGCGAAGCATCTTCTGCTCAAACATCACACACACGTTTACGACAGTTCTAACCATCAAACACACGACCGCCGTGACCTCTGACCTCTGTGACTCACCCGCGCTCTGACCTCACACTGCCTCAGGCGACACTTCTGGCGGATTTTGTTCGGTCCTCCAAACTTCTTCATGTCTTTGCAGAAGTCGCACTGGGCGCAGTCCTCCGTCCTCAGGCAGGCGTCGCACTCGCCGCACATTCTCGCCGACCGCTTGATCTGACACATCAGAGACAACGACCCACAATCCTTTGTCAACCAGCGCCACACGTCCACGCCGCTCACAGGGACTCAGAGTGAGACAGGGATCGCCTAAAATCTCCTCACCTGACCACATATTTCTCACCTGTAAGCCCCGCCCCTATAAATGTAGCTGTCTCACCTGTAAGCCCCGCCCCTTTAGATGCTACTGTCTCACCTGTGAGCCCCGCCCCTATAAGATTTACTGTCTCACCTGTATGCCCCGCCCCTTTAAGTGTAGCTGTCTCACCTGTGAGCCCCGCCCCTTTAAATGTAACTCACCTGTAAGCCCCGCCCCTTTAGATGCTTCTGTCTCACCTGTGAGCCCCGCCCCTTTAAGTGTTACTGTCTCACCTGTGAGCCCCGCCCCTTTAAGTGTCACTTTCTCACCTGTGAGCCCCGCCCCTTTAAGTGTTACTGTCTCACCTGTGAGCCCCGCCTCCTGTCGTTCTTTGGTTGGGGGGTGGAGCTTCCGTCTCCATCAGCTCCGTCCTCTGGCTCCGCCTCTTTCTCCTTCAACTTCTTTGGACGAAATTTAACTTCCAGAGCCGGATCAGAGTCTGAGGAGGAAACAACACAATGTTAGCATCAGGCTAATATTGGAGCTAACCGCAGGCTAACATCAGGCTAACATGGAGCTAACAGCAGGCTAACATCAGGCCAACAGCATGCTAACATGGAGCTAACAGCAGGCTTACATCAGGCTAACAGGTTGCTAACCGCAGGCTAACATCGGGCTAACATGGAGCTAACAGCAGGCTAACATGGAGCTTACAGCGGGCTAACATGGAGCTTACAGCAGGCTAACATGGAGCTTACAGCAGGCTAACATCATGCTAACATAGTGCTAACATCAGGCTGACATGGAGCTAACACCAGGCTAACATGGAGCTAACACCAGGCTGACATTGAGCTAACAGCAGGCTAACATGGAGCTCACAACAGGCTAACATAGACTTTACATCAGGCTAACATAGAGCTAACAGTAGGCTTCCAGCAGGCTAACTTGGAACTAACAACAGGCTAACATGGAGCTTACAGCGGACTAACATGGAGCTAACAGCAGGCTTACATGGAGCTAACAACAGGCTAACATGGAGCTAACAGCAGGCCAACATGGAGCTAACATCAGGCTAACATGGAGCTAAAAGCAGGCTAACATGGAGCTAACAGCAGGCTAACATGGAGCTAACGAGGAGTTAACAGCAGGCTTACAGCAGGCTAACATAGAGCTAACATCGAGCTAACTTGGAACTTACAGCAGGCTAATATGGAGCTAACGAGGAGTTAACAGCAGGCTTACAGCAGGCTAACATAGAGCTAACATAGAGCTAACTTGGAACTAACAGCAGGCCAACATGGAGCTAACATGGAGCTAACATGGAGCTAACAGCAGGCTAACAGCAGGCTAACATCAGGCTAACATGGAGCTTACAGCAGACTAACAGCAGGCTAGCAGCAGGCTAACATGGAGCTAACAGCAGGCTAACATGGAGCTAACAGCAGGCTAACATGGAGCTAACAGCAGGCTAACATGGAGCTTACAGCAGGCTAACATGGAGCTAACATGCTTCAGGTTAAAGTGGGCGTGGTCATGATGAAAGTGTCACAGGCGCCGTAAAGACGTGAGTCACCGACCTCTGCAGGACGGACAGTACCAGACTCTGATGGACTTCGCCGCTCGCTCTGAAACGCCAACGCAGTCACCGTGAAACCACTCAGTGCAGCTGTCGCACCCTCTGAGAGTAAGAGACAGGTGAGAGAGAGACAGGTGAGAGAGAGAGAGAGAGAGACAGGTGAGAGAGAGAGACAGGAGAGAGAGAGACAGGTGAGAGAGAGAGACAGGAGAGAGAGAGAGAGACAGGTGAGAGAGAGAGAGACAGGAGAGAGAGAGAGAGACAGGTGAGAGAGAGAGAGACAGGTGAGAGAGAGAGACACAGGTGAGAGAGAGAGAGGGAGACAGGTGAGAGAGACAGGTGAGAGAGAGGTGAGAGAGAGAGACAGGAGAGAGAGAGACAGGTGAGAGAGAGGTGAGAGAGAGAGAGAGGTGAGAGAGAGACAGGTGAGAGAGAGAGAGGTGAGAAAGAGAGAGACAGGTGAGAGAGAGAGAGAGAGGTGAGAGAGAGAGAGACAGGTGAGAGAGAGACAGGTGAG
>RPOG01001705.1:25282-49781 GCA_008086565.1 Thalassoma bifasciatum
GGTCTGTGAGGGATCAGGTCTGTGCTGGTCTGTGAGGGATCAGGTCTGTGCTGGTCTGTGAGGGATCAGGTCTGTCAGGGATCAGGTCTGTGCTGATCTGTGAAGGATCAGGTCTGTGAGGGATCAGGTCTGTGAGGGATCAGGTCTGTGCTGGTCTGTGAGGGATTAGGTCTGTGAGGGATCAGGTCCCCGCTGGTCTGTGAGGGATCAGGTCTGTGAGGGATCAGGTCTGTGCTGGTCTGTGAGGGATCAGGTCTGTGCTGGTCTGTCAGGGATCTGGTCCTGGTCTGATCAGCGTCTGTTTTTTCCCATCAGGATGGAGGTGACTTCAGGCTCTGACATCATCTCTGACATCACAGAGAGTGGAGTCAGTAAGAACCAATCAGAATGCATCATCAGTCAGCCAATAGCCAATGGGAAGCTGCCAGGCCCCGTAACAGGTGAGACAGGTGATGATGTCATGATGACGCTGTGGGGACGTGGCGCTCTGATCTTCCTGTGTTTAAGTCCCTTCATGTTTTTGCAGAAGAGGCTCCGCCCCCTCTCTCTGATAGGTCGGATGGTGACAGCAGCGATGACTCTTTGATCGACGGCTCCTCCACCAATGACGTGTCTCACCTGCTGCCCCCCCCTCAGAGGAAACAGAAAGGTAGGAAATGACCTGATGACACCTGAACGCATCAGTGTGATGTCACCTCTGATGTCATCGCCTCGCCCTCAGGTGCAGATGCCTCCTCGGCGTCTCCTCCTCCTCCTGGCTCCTCCCCCTGCTCGACTCAACCATCCACCTGTGACAGAAACACCTGCAGCCTTCATCAGCATCATCATCATCATCATCAGCTCAGCACCAATCAGAAGAGACTCTGCTCTGACAAAGGCCACGCCCCCAACAGGACGGACGCCGCACACATCAAGGAGGTGGCTGGAGACGGTGAGAGAGATACAGACGGGTTACAGACAGAAACTAAGGCAGAAGAAGGAACAGACAGAAACACAGACAGAACACAGACAGAAACACAGACACAAACACAGACACAAACACAGACACAAACACAAACACAAACACAGACACAAACACAAACACAGACACAAACACAGACACAAACACAGACTCAAACACCGACTCAAACACAGACACAAACACAGACACAAACAGACAGAAACACAGACACAAACACAGACACAAACAGACACAAACACAGACACAAACACAGACCGAACACAGACACAAACACATACAGACACAAACACAAAAACAAACACAGACACAAACACAAACACAAACACAAACACGGACACAAACACAAACACAGACACAAACACAGGCAGAACACAAAAAAAAAAACAGATAGACACAAACAGAGAAAGACAGACAGACAGAAACACACACCGAACACAGACAGAAAAAAACACAGACAGAAACACAGACAGAAACAGACACAAACACAGACAGAAACACAGACAGAAACAGACAGAAACACAGACAGACACAAACAGACAGAAACACAGACAGAAACGCAGACAGAAACACAGACAGACAGAAACACAGACAGACAGAAAAACAGACAGAAACACAGACAGACAGAAACACAGACAGAAACACAGACAGAAACACAGACAAACAGAAACACAGACAGAAACACAGACAGAAACACAGACAGACAGAAACCCGGACAAACAAACACAAACAGAAACACAGACAAACAGAAACACAGACAAACAGAAACACAGAAAGAAACACAGACAGAAACACAGACAGACAGAAACACAGACAGACAGAAACACAGACAGAAACACAGACAGAAACACAGACAGAAACACAGACAGACAGAAACACAGACAGAAACACAGACAGACAGAAACACAGACAGAAACACAGACAGAAACACAGACAAACAGAAACACAGACAGAAACATGTGGAAAACATTAAGTTTAAATTTTGCATCCAACTCTTTATCAGAGCTCAACATTGAGTTCTGCTTATCTCTGCTGAACACACACACACACACACACACACACACACACACACACTCACAGAGGCACTGATGACCCCTCCCAGTTTCTGTCAATAAACCAAACCTTGTTGTCAGACTGTTGCGTTCACTGTCTCCTGTTTTTGTTGTTTTTCAGACTGTTGCGTTCACTGTCTCCTGTTTTTGTTGTGTTTTTCAGACTGTTGCGTTCACTGTCTCCTGTTTTTGTTGTGTTTTTCAGACTGTTGCGTTCACTGTCTCCTGGCCTGTCTGTTCTGTGAGACCCTCTCCATGTTTTCGGCGTTGGGGGCGTGTCTGTCGTGCACAGTGGGCGGGGCTTGGTGCTGTGATGCTGATGCGTGCTGCTGCTGCTGCCTGGAGGCGGCGGGCGGGGCGGCGTGCACGGAGGAGGCGTGTCAGGCCGTGTTGGATTGTGGGATTGTTGAAGACTGCTGCAGCTCGTCCGACTGTTTGGAGATTTGTTTGGAGTGTTGCGCCATCTGCTTCCCCTCCTAGAGCCAATCAGAGCAGGGGAACGCAGTGATGTCACAGGAACCGTTATTGTCACGACACCTTCAGGGTCAAACAGGAAGTTTCACCTGTGACTTCCATCTCAGGTGAAACCTCCACTCTGTGTGGATCTACTTTCTGCGGCGGAGGGATAATCCTCCACTCACTTTAAATGTAAACACGATGAACAGAAACTCGCCGCCGTCGGCCGCCACAGAGCACGCCGTGACTGACAGCCGGACAGGAAGTGGATCCTGCAGAAACAGGAAGTGTGTTGTGGTGGAACGCCACGCCAGGACGTGCAAACAGGAAACAGGAAATCACTGAAATGACAGCGGCGTTTGACCTCTGACCCCGGTGACGCCCGACATCAAAGAGAGAGAAACGTTTACGACCTTTGTCCAACTGTTGAATCCTGGGACAGAAACACTCGGAGGTCGTGTGAAGAATAAAAAAGTATTTTATGAAACTGAAGTTTTTTCTTATTAATCTTAAATAAATCTGATGTTTCCTCTCATTCCTTCGCCGTGGCGTGTTTCTGTTGATCCTCTCTGACTTCCTGTTTATGTTTCAGCTCTAAAGTTTAACTTATCAAGTGTTTGTTGATTATTTTTCGCCTCAGGATGAATTTCATGTCCAAATAAAAACAGTTGGAACAGCCCTTTAACTCAGCTCTGTGAACAGGTGCTGCCCCCTGGTGGTCACTGAGCAGAAACAACCTGAAACAGTTGGACAGCGCCCTCTGGTGGATTAAAACAACTATAATGTTAAAATATGTGAACACACTCTGGTAGTTTTGGTTCCAGCCTGATTAAAACTGTTGACACTGTGATAAATTGATGAAACCCTGTGTTTATATTTTTAAATTACGAAACTTTTCCAGTTTGATTAAACTCCGGTGACCATACGTCCTCTTTTAAGAGCCTGTCCGGTCGGGGTTTATAAAATCCTTCAAATGTCCGGGTTTTTGATCTTGCCTGAGCTTGAGCGCGTCACAGACCAGTGTATTTATCATTCACGTTGAGTGGTTCCTTTAGAAACACGCTCTGAGAGGTGGAGTTTGAGCCGAACCCCGGAACATGTATTCATTAATTCACAAATCAGAACAGACGCTCCACACTCACTCACTCACTCAGGCTGACAGGCAGGTAGACACACTGCCAGAGAACACTCCAACAGAAAGAAAATGCTGAAACACAAATGTCATTTCACTGATGACATGTGAAAAAAGTTCCCCTGTTTTCGTCCGGGTCGGGACAAATGGAGGCAGAATGTACAGTCTGCAAAGCTGGAACTTATGTCTCTGTGGCTAAGAATGGTTCCAACAATCTGTAAGCCCATATCACCACAACAAAACATTGAAGAATAGGCTACCTCTCTTTTTTCTGTCTGTTTAATATTTTGAGGCATTATTTCTATTTTTACGTAACTGATAATTGGGAGGTTATCTTGAAGAATGGTTCTCTACCTCACTTTTCCTAACTAAGGTGTAAGTGTCAGACTTAAGAGAGATGATTATTTTTTATTTTGTTAAACATCTAAATACTTGTGTTCCTACAGAACTTGAGTCAATAACTATTAAAGACTAGAACATGCCATATTTGTATGTGACTGATTATATTGTTGAGGAGAATTACTTTAAATTAATAAATATATTATTTACAAAGCAACTGTTTGTGAGTGTTTTGGGCTATTTTTCAGTATATCCAGGTAAAGTGTTCTTTTCTGGGGAATTCAGAGTATGGTCATCCTAGATTAAACAGTCTCTGAGTGTTTAAAGGAAAAAAAACAACAAGCTCAGATTTTCTGTTCTTGTTTTATTTCTCTATAAAAGTTTGAATCTGACACACTGTGATCTATAAAAACAAACATGATGCTAATCAAACAACGTATAAACATGTCAGAAACCTAAACAACAACAAAAACAACAACATAAACAAAAACGACACTGTCCCTTTAAGAAAACACTGACAGCAGAGCAGACACTATGTTGGAAACAGGAGTCAAATTACAAACACTGTATTTCCTCTGTTAGCCTGTTAGCTCAAAGTTAGCAGAGTGTGCTAAACTTTAGCAGCTAAAAGCTAAAAGCTACAGATGATAAATCATAGTTAATAATGAAGTTAATGTGATACATAAGAAGAGTTATTTGTTGTTAAAGCATGAAAAGGTTATTGAATGATTCTAGAATTAAAACTGCCTGATGCTAACAGCTAACAGTTTGTTATGATTAACAGTTTTGCTTTCTTAGCTCAGAGCTAACCGGTAAAATCTGAAACATTTTTCTGACTTCATGTTTCTGTCAGTGCACAAAGCAGTTTTTAACACAGCGCTAAAGACGCTAAATACAGCTGACGAGGCTAGCTGCTAATAGCTGCTAACAGCTGCTGATGGCTGCTAACAGCTGCTAGTGGCTGCTAATGGCTGCTAACAGCTGCTTACAGCTGCTAACAGCTGCTAACGGCTGCTTACAGCTGCTAACGGCTGCTAACAGCTGCAAACAGCTGCTTAAGGCTGCTAACAGCTGCTGATGGCTGCTAACGGCTGCTTACAGCTGCTAACAGCTGCTAGTGGCTGCTAACAGCTGCTAACAGCTGCTTAAGGCTGCTAACAGCTGCTGATGGCTGCTAACGGCTGCTTACAGCTGCTAATAGCTGCTAACAGCTGCTTAAGGCTGCTAACAGCTGCTAGTGGCTGCTAACAGCTGCTAACAGCTGCTAACAGCTGCTAGTGGCTGCTAACAGCTGCTAATGGCTGCTAACAGCTGCTTACGGCTGCTAACGGCTGCTGGTGGCTGCTAACAGCTGCTAACGGCTGCTGGTGGCTGCTAACAGCTGCTAACAGCTGCTAACAGCTGCTAACAGCTGCTAGTGGCTGCTAACAGCTGCTAATGGCTGCTAACAGCTGCTTACGGCTGCTAACGGCTGCTGGTGGCTGCTAACAGCTGCTAACGGCTGCTAGTGGCTGCTAACAGCTGCTAATGGCTGCTAACAGCTGCTAACAGCTGCTAACAGCTGCTAGTGGCTGCTAACAGCTGCTAATGGCTGCTAACAGCTGCTTACGGCTGCTAACGGCTGGTGGTGGCTGCTAACAGCTGCTAATGGCTGCTAACAGGTGAGACAGAGATGGAGGTTGGGTTCAGGTGTTAGTTTTTGTTCTCGGCTGTTTTCAGGTTAAAAAGTTTGATCACAGCGACAGAAACATCTGAAAACAACATTATGACGTAATTAAATCAAGAAATTATGACGTCATAGCGTAAAGAAGCGAAAGTTTCTCCTTCTTAAAGTTCCCTTCTGTTTCCTGTGACGCTGGTGAAAACATGAAACAGTTCAAACATCAAAATCAAAGAGAAACCAAAACATGAAGTGATGAATAAAAGTTCCTCTGCTCAGTTTGTTCCAGCAAACGTGGATTAAAGTTCAGGATTAAAGTGACACATTAACTTTGATCTGATGGACGCACTAGAGGGCGCCGTTTAGGACACGGTTTAACGTCGTCTGTGACGTTTAGTTACAAGGACATTACAAAATGTTGAAGTTCTTCTAAAAGAAGAAACAATTTAAACTGAAACTTTCTCAAAATCCTCCTCAGACTTTTATTTTGGTGAGTTTCAGTACTTCCTGTTTACCTGGAAACACCTGGAGCTCCCATCAGGCGCATCAGCCAATCAGCTGTGAGTTAACTCTAGGATCAGCCAATCAGCTGCCAGTCTGTTTACACTCAGTGGTTGCCGTGGTTCCCTGTGATGTCACGTGTGTGTTTGATGATGTCACTGATTATGAAAAAGTCTCATCCATTATAAAAACGTCTCCAGCCAATGAGGTGGCTGCGGGGTGATGATGTCATCAGAGGTCCTCGTCCATGCTGAAGCTGCTCCTCCTGCTGCTGGTCTTTGAGGCTCCGCAGGACAGCAGGGGGTCCGACATCACCCCCCCTCCCCCTCCTCCCCCCTCCTCCATCAGGATGTCCCCCAGACCGTGAAGCTCCGTCAGCGCCGCCGCGCTCAGCAGGTCGGGGGAGAAGACGCCGGACGCCCCGTGAGGCTCGTCCAGGTCCACGAAGCTCAGGGCGTCCAGACCCAGGGAGGGGGTCACCAGGGGGGAGGAGGGGGAGGGGGAGGAGAAGGGGTGAGACAGCAGCACCAGGGGGTCCAGAGAGGGGGAGGAGTTTGGAGCAGGAGAGGAGGAGGAGGAGGAGGCGGTGAGGGAGTGGAGGCGCTCCAGCTCCTGCAAGACAGAAAAGACCAGATACAGACCAGGACCAGAACCAGGACCAGGTCAGAACCAGGAACAGGACCAGAACCAGAACCAGGACCAGGATTTTTTTGGTGTTCCTCTATTATATATTTATAAATGGATCTTTTTACCTGTATTAGAACCCTAAGCCCCGCCCCCCTGCTCACCAGCATGTGGTTGGCTTGGTTTACCTGTATATGGGTCAATGAGGTGACGTCCCCTTTTTTTGTGTCTGAGTGTAATATTTCCTTCCATCATGAATTGAGTATTTCATCACATGTATTTCTTTATTCTATGAAACCTGTGTTATTTGAACACATCTTTAAACTATTAAAATATAACATGTTTTTTTGTGTTTTGGTTCCTCAAACCCCCAAAATGTCAGGTGGTGCAACCGTCCTGACAAGTATCCACAGTAATTACACTCTAAAAATTGAATGTCAGTTATTGTAAATGGAAATTAAAAATACAGTGGCATTATTTTATGNATGAAAATGTATGAGTCACTACAGACACTTGAGAGATACTTGCCAATAATTTCACACAGAAAAAATAACAGGAACATATAAATATATTTTCATATATTTGGTTGAGCCACCTGACATTTTTGGGTGCTCAAATTAAAAATACTAAAAAATAATGAACCTAAAAACTTTGAAATGTTGGTCAACTACTGAAATCTGTTAGAAAACATAATTCTTCTCTCAGAAATATGTTTTTATCCATTTTCAAAGAACTTTTTAAAAATACATTTTTAGACCCTCTTTTTGTCATTGACCCATTTACTAAAACCTTAAGCCCCGCCCCCTGGCGTCCTCACCTGTATGCGCAGCAGCAGCGTGTGGTTGGCGTTCTCCAGCCTCCTCTGTTTCTCCTCCATGTCTCTCGCTCTCTGTTGCTCCTTCTGCAGTTTCCTGATGTAATCGACCGACGCCTTCAGGATGGTTCCTTTGTTCCACCTGGTCTCCCTGATCGACCAATCACAGGCCTCGTTAACACACACCCAGCAGAGAGTTTCACACCTGCACTTTACTTTTCAAAAGTGTGTGTGTGTGTGTGTGTGTGTGTTACTTACGCCTCCGTGGACTTTGGGATCAAGTCTCCAAGTTCTTTGATTCTGTCGTTGATGTTGAATCTTCTCCTCCTCTCAACTGAAATTAAACACATCATTAATCGTTTAAAGTGTGTTTGCGTGTGTGTGTGTGTGTGTGTGTGTGTGTGTGTGTGTTATCTAAATTAAGAGAAGCTGAGAGACTCACTCAGGTTGTGGTTGTCTTTCTTCTGTCTCTCTTTGACCAGAGCTTTGGCCTCCACATCTGCAACAAACAACAAACAACAACAACACTGTCAACAACAACTACAGGTGGATGATGATTGGATTCCTCTGTGTGTGTGTGTGTATGTGTGTGTGTGTGTGTGTGTATTTCTCTGAGCCGTCACCAGGGGGGGCTGTAGGAAACGTCGTCTGACTCAAAGAGTTTGAATTTGTTCCTCAAGTTTAACCAGAACAAATCTCCATGACGACTGAACAGGAAGTGGAACTGATGATGAGGGCAAAACACAGGCTGAGAGTGTGTGTGTGTGTGTGTGTGTGTGTGTGTGTGTGTGTGTGTGTGTGTGTGTGTGTGTGTTTAAAGGAAGTCATGATGCTGGCTCATCACACTGTGGAGAATTTTAAGGACACTTTAAGGAGAAGGGGGAGGGGCTTCAGTCTGAGAGGACCAATCAGAGCACAGTGTTACATAAAGAGTGTGTGTGAGGATGATAAAGGTGTGTGTTCCAGATCAGATGTGTGTGTGTAAGGATGATGAAGGTGTGTGTTTCAGGTGTGTGTGTGAGGATGATGAAGGTGTGTGTTTATAGATCAGACTAGTGTGTATGTTTCAGACGTGTGTTTTCACTCAGAGCTCAGGGGTCAAAGGTTAAATCAGTAAACACCCCCTGCAGTGACGGCGTCTCCTCTCGTGGTCACTCACCGCTCAGCTCCGTCTTGATGGCGTGCATGTTTGCGGGGCAGCTGTTGCTAACGGTGATGGTGGGCGTGGCCATCCCTCCGCTGCCGCCGTACACGTCCAGCATGTTCCCCGGGAGCTGGAACCGACCAATCAGAGCACAGAGTCAGCAGCTGCCACAGAACATTCCTGAACCCCCCCCCCCCTGCAGTTATCTGGAGCTGTCAGGTCTTCAGGTGAGACTGAGACTCATCACAGCGCAGCAGGGGTCAGAGGTCAGAGGTCAGAGGTCAGGGGTCAGCTGTAACTCTGGAACATAAACTGTGTTCAGTTCCAAACACTCACACACATGTTTCTTTCTCACACAAACACGAACACAATCTCAGCTCCTCACTGACTCCCGTGTTCAAACTGGTCTGTTTTATGACTTTGTGAATAACTGATCATATTTAGTCCAGAGTTTGTGGTTTCTGCTGTTTCTGCTTCTAGTGGACACTCAGGGAACTGCAGCTCATTCACAGGTAAAACCATGGAAGGCTACAAAAACTAATTTCTGACCCAAAACTCCATGAATCTCTGACTCAGTAATTTCTGACAATGACTCATTGACTCTTTGAATCTCTGACTCCACAACTCTGACTTTGACTCTCTAATTGTGTGACTGACTAAATCTTTAACTCTGACTCTCTGACTCTGATTCCCTGGCTCTTTTACTCTTAGAATCTGACTCCCTGACTCTTTTACTCTTTGAATGACTCTTTTAATCTTTGACTCTCTGACTCTCTGACCCCCAGAAACTACAACTCTATGACTCTGACTTTGACTCTTGAACTCTGTGACTGACTGTCTCAATCTTTGGCTCTAACTCTCTGACTCTTATACTCTCTGACTCTTTGACTCTCTGACTCTTATACTCTCTGACTCTTTGACTCTCTGACTCTTATACTCTCTGACTCTTATACTCCCTGACTCTTTGACTCTCTGACTCTTATACTCTCTGACTCTTTGACTCTCTGACTCTCTGACTCTTATACTCCCTGACTCTTATACTCTCTGACTCTTATACTCCCTGACTCTTTGACTCTCTGACTCTTATACTCTCTGACTCTTTGACTCTCTGACTCTTATACTCTCTGACTCTCTGACTCTTTGACTCTTTGACTCTTATACTCTCTGACTCTTATTCTCTCTGACCCTATGACTATTTTACCCTTTGTCTCTGACTCTCTGACTCTTTGACTCCTAGAAACTACAACTCTTTGACTTTGACCTTGACTCATGAACTCAATGACCAACAGAATCTTTAGCTCTGAATCTTTGACTCTTTAAATCTCTGACTCTGACCAGAACACGTTAAACACAGAACAGGTGGCAAACATCACTTTGTTCTGGTTTCAGAGAGTCCTGGTCTCTGTAAGTCCTCGTCTCAGTAAGTCCTGGTCTCTGTGAGTCCTAGTCTCTGTGAGTCCTGGTCTCTGTGAGTCCTGGTCTCTGTGAGTCCTGGTTTCTGTGGGTCCTGGTCTTGGACTCTGAGTCAGGACTGTTTGTTCAGAACGATCTGATCCAGAGTCATTTCAGGTTTTTGCTCCGAGACTCAGGAATGTGCTGATCGAACAGGAAGCTGATAACACACACACACGCACACACATACACACACACACACACTCTTCAGCCTGCCTAAATGAGACGGAGTTTCAGATTTTCAGGTGAAACTTTTGTTTTGTCCTAACACTCGAACAGAAACACTGAGGTCAAAGGTCAAAGATCAAACTGAACCAAACAAAGAGAGAAACTTTACCTCAGCTTTAATCCTCCTCTTCTCATGATCCGGCAGTAAAACTAAAATCCTCATCTTCACTGATCACACACACACTTGTATGTGCATGCATGTGCACACACACACACACACACATACACACACACACAGAGTCTCACACACACACAGCAGCAGCTTCTCTTCCTCTTTCTCTTTGAACGACTGTTGAAAAATGGGGAAACGTCTCTTTAAGAAAGACGCCAAAAAACCCTCCCTCACTATCTGTCCCACACACACACACACACACACACACACACACACACACACACATTCACACAGGCTCCACCCACAGCTGATGCAGGTCTGATCTTCTGCTTTAGTTTCAGGATCTTTTCTCCAGTGAATCAGTTACTTTGAACTGTTTAACACACACACACACACACACACACACACATACACACACAGAGCAGTGTAAACACAGCTCAGTGTGTGTGTGTGTGTGTGTGTGTGTTTAATGTGTTGTTTCTGTACCGTGTTGGCGAGCTGCATTCCAGAATCGATCAACGTCAGAAAGTCATCGTTCAGACTCGACTCCAGGCTGATGATGTCATCGATGACAGCGTCCTCCATCTGAGTGAACCAATCAGAGCGAACGTTACACACACACACACACACACACACACAAACACACACACATGTGCAGAAAGTAAAAGTCCTCATTGTGATGGTTTGAGTCTGACCCTCATTAATACACAGGGGTCACTTTGGTCTGTTTAAAGCGGGGGTTAAACTTCTTAAAGTGACAGTGATCAACCTGAGGTTTTCTTTAAAACTAAGTGTGTAAGACAGAGTGTGTGTGTGTGCGTGTGTGTGTGTGTGCGTGTGAATAACTGGTGATTTCGTGTGTTCTATGGGAGCAGAAATGTTGTGCAGAGTCAGATCCTGTAATCTGCTGACGCGGCGGTTGGTTGGTCAGACAGGAAGTGGCGTGAGGCTGCTGAGCGAGGAGAAAACAGTGGACTGCTCCTTTAAAGCTTCAGAGGAACGTGTGTGTGTGTGTGTGTGTGTGTGTGTGTGTGTGTGTGTGTGTGTGTGTGTGTTTTTACCTCATGTTTCTGTCTGTTCTCTGCAGCTGGGACTTTGGGGGCGGAGCCTGGCGTCCCTACTGGCTCCTGATTGGCCGTCTTGGTGTTGAGGTACTGCCTCACCTGCTGCCTCTGCGCCTGCTGGATGTGATACCTGGTGGGGTTTTCCAGGTGAGTCTGCACCTGAGACACAAGCATGGGGCTGGTTAGGCTCCAGGTGCATTATGGGAAACGTAGGCTGTGAGTTCAGTTACAGGTGTGCTCCTACCTTCAGCACCTCCACAGGCACCTGAGCAGGAGGTCTGCAGGAGGAGGAGGAGGCTGACACACAGATGGGGGAGGAGGAGGAGGAGTCAGAGGAGCGCAGGAGCTGCTGCTGCGCCTCCTTCTGCTCCTCCTCCAGAGCCTGCTGACGCATCAGGTCCTGACGCATCAAAACCCTGAGAGGAGGAGCAGAGGAGCAGAGGAGGAGGAGGAGGAGAAGCAGAGGAGGTGAGGAGGAGCAGAGGAGGAGGAGGAGGAGGAGGAGAGGAGGAGCAGAGGAGGAGGAGGAGGAGAGGAGGTGGAGAGGAGGAGCAGAAGAGGAGCAGAGGAAGAGGAGGAGGAGCAGAGGAGGAGGAGAGGAGGAGGAGGAGCAGAGGAGGAGGAGGAGGAGGAGGAAGNTGTGTGTGTGTGTGTGTGTGTGTGTGTGTATGTGTGTGTGTTACCTGGATGACATAGTTGAGGGAAGAGATGATGAAGATGTCGAGGAGGAAGCTGCCGTGGGCGAGCTACAGAAAGAGAGAGAGAGATAATTAACTGAGGTGATGACATCATCCTTGGACTGATGACATCACGCTGTCACTCAGGTGAGCAGGTGTCACAGTCAGGTGTGTTTAAACATCTGGGCTACAGAGTTTTTTTTACGTCCATTTTCCTCAGTTTCCTGCTGTTGCTATGGTGGTTGCTATGGTGGTTGCTATGGTGGTTGCTATGGTGGTTGCTGGGGGAACTCTCAGTGAACTGAGTTACCTGATGCTGATTGGCTGACTCTTGATTTGATAGAAGGTGTCACTGTCCGACGGCAACAAGCTGTCGACCTCGATGTCAGCGACGATTCCCGACTCCACCCTGAGAGAGAGAGAGAGAGAGAGAGAGAGAGAGAGAGAGAGAGAGAGAGAGAGAGGGAGGTTAAACCAATCTTCATTCTCTGAGCTGCAGTTCATCAAACCTCCACCAGATGCTGCTGTGACCAAAGTTAATGTAGAGAAGAGAGGAAACTAAGTTCAACAAACACACACAAACAAACCTAAAGCCCACACAGAGAGTCACACACACACACACACACACACACACACACACACACACACAGACACACACACACACACACACACCTATAACTGAGCTGCTGAGAATATTTTTGCTTTGGAAACCACAGAAGAAGAATGTAAAAGAACAACATCTGTCAGCACTTAAAGCCTCAATCCCACCCAGAGTGTGTGTGTTTCTGCTGAGTCATTTCCCTGTAATCCAGTCCGCACACACACACATACACACACACACACACACACACACACACACACACAGAGTTGAGATTTAAACAAAGATTGTACACACTGATCTGGATTTTACAGAAAATCAAATGTTCTCCAGCAGGTGGAGCCAGAGTCAGTTAAAGCCACAAAGAAAACACAGAAGAAGAGTCAGAGCGAGGACAACACCACAGTGAACTCTTCATCTGATAAAATGTGACTGATGCACCAGAGACAGAAGAGGGAGACTGAAAACTACAGACTGAACCTTTAATCACAGACTGAAAACTACAGACTGAACCTTTAATCACAGACTGAAAACTACAGACTGAACCTTTAATCACAGACTGAAAACTACAGACTGAACCTTTAATCACAGACTGAAAACTACAGACTGAACCTTTAATCACAAACTGAAAACTACAGACTGAACCTTTAATCACAGACTGAAAACTACAGACTGAACCTTTAATCACAGACTGAAAACTACAGACTGAACCTTTAATCACAAACTGAAAACTACAGACTGAACCTTTAATCACAAACTGAAAACTACAGACTGAACCTTTAATCACAGACTGAAAACTGCAGACTGAACCTTTAATCACAGACTGAAAACTACAGACTGAACCTTTAATCACAGACTGAAAACTGCAGACTGAACCTTTAATCACAGACTGAAAACTACAGACTGAACCTTTAATCACAGACTGAAAACTACGGACTGAACCTTTAATCACAGACTGAAAACTACAGACTGAACCTTTAATCATAGACTGAAAACTACAGACTGAACCTTTAATCACAAACTGAAAACTACAGACTGAACCTTTAATCACAGACTGAAAACTACAGACTGAACCTTTAATCACAGACTGAAAACTACAGACTGAACCTTTAATCATAGACTGAAAACTACAGACTGAACCTTTAATCACAAACTGAAAACTACAGACTGAACCTTTAATCACAAACTGAAAACTACAGACTGAACCATTAATCACAGACTGAAAACTACAGACTGAACCATTAATCACAGAGTACTCAAGAGTTACTCCAGAGTTATTCCAGAGTGACATCAGAGTTACTTCAAAGCTATTTCATAGTTGTTCCAGAGTAACTCCAGAATTACTTCCTAGTTATTTCAGCGTTACTCCAGAGTTGCTCCAGTTTTAATCCAGAGTTAATCCAGAGTTACTCTAGTTAATCCAGATTTGCTCCAGAGTTAATCCAGAGTTCATCCAAAGTTATTCCAGAGTAACTTCATGGTTATTTCAGAGTTATTCCAGAGTTATTCTCTGAAATAACTATGAAGGAACTCTGGAGTAATTCCAGAGTTACTTCATAGTTATTCCAGAGTGACTCCAGAGTGACTTCATATTATTTCAGAGTTATTCCAGAGTTATTCTCTGAAATAACTATGATGGAACTCTGGAGTAATTCCAGAGTTACTTCATAGTTATTCCAGAGTGACTCCAGAGTGACTTCAGAGTTAATCCAGAGTTACTCCAGAGTTATTCCAGAGTTACTTCAAAGGTAATCCAGAGTTACTCCAGAGTTACCCCAGAGTTATTCCAGATTCTGTTCAGGTACTCCAGATTCGTACCTGAGTAACTCAAGAGTAAGTCCAGAGTTACTCCAGAGTTACTCCAGAGTTACTCCAGATTTAGTTCAGGTACTCCAGATTCGTACCAGAGTTACTCCAGAGTTAATCCAGAGTGACTTCATAGTTACTTCATAGTTACTCCAGAGTTAATCCAGATTTAGTCCAGAGTAACTCCAGAGTTCCCCTTTAGTCGATGCTCTATGTTCAGATGGTTCCAGTGAGAACGACCTCATGGATCCTGACATAAGTTTCTCCTCCTCTTAAAGAGACGGTAACAAACATCGGCCTGTGACAGAGAACAGCTGCTCAGGTGACTGTTCACCATGTAACGACAGGAACAAGAGGAAAATCTCACTCCTCCTCCTCTTCATCACACACAGACGGCTGTTTTTACTTTTGCTTTCTGTCTCATCACACATTGCATCAGAGTGTGTGTGTGTGTGTGTGTGTGTGTGTGTGTGTGTGTGTGTGTGTGTGTGTGTGTGTGTGTGTATGAGGGGGGTTTTTCGTGTTGAAGCTCTGAACTAGTCTGGACCTGCTGCTCCGCCTGTTTGTCTCTGTTTTCTTACGGGAAAATCCAGGACAGAGCCAGGCTGAGTGTGTGTGTGTGTGTGTGTGTGTGTGTGTGTGTGTGTGTGTGTGTGTGTGTGTGTGTGTGTGTGTGAGAGATCTGGATGACTCATGGCACTAGGAGGCAAAGAGGATCATGGGTCAAAGTTCAGAGAGTTAGAACAACAACCTGTTCAGTCCAGTTACTTATGAACTAAAGTCTGATCTTCATCATCATCATCATCATCATCATCATCATCATCAGTCTCCTACATGTTCTTCATTAAAGCTGCTTCTTAAAGGGACAGTACACACACACACACACACACACACACCTGGTCAGATCTGAACCTTCATGTAACTAACTCTGTGTTTCTTTGGTCTGAGGGTCCTGATGCTCTTTAACTCTAAAATCTACAATTATCATTATTATTATTGTGATTATCTCTAACACCTGCACAGGTGAGTCTGCACCTGCAGCTCTGAGGATCACGTGACCATCTCTCTCTCTCTCTCTCTCTGAGGCTCAGACTCTTTTTCTGTCTCTCTCTGAATAAAAACCTTCAGGACTGAACAGATGAATAATTCATGATCCGGATCCTGGGGGGGGCTCAGTCCAGACCCCTCAGTCCAGACCCCCCCCCCCGGGTCTGAGAAAGCCCCCTTTGTGCGCAGACCTGATCTAAAATGCGTGTTTCTGAGCGGGTGTGAACTCACCGGACCAGGTTGAGAGTCTCGGCCGAGTCCAGGATGACGAACACGGTCTGAGGCTGCAGGATCCCGGGCTCCGCCTGCGGCTCCGGGGCGGCTCCGGTTCGGCTCAGATCCCCGCTCTGGACCTGGACCTGGTCCGGACTGACAGCTGACATTTCTCCAGAGACGGACTGAGACGATCCAGCAGAGACCAGCTTTATTTCCCAGCAGACACCGCGGGAGCAGAGACCATAGACTGGGTCAGAGCAGAGACATGATCCGGGACCGAGACCAGAACCGAACTGTGAGAGGAACCAGGAGAGTCTGAGACCAGGACCAGAGAGAGAGAGAGAGAGAGAGAGAGAGAGAGAGAGTGTGTGTGTGTGTGTGTGTGTGTGTGTCACAGCTGTGGGTGTAGATGTACAGCACATAGATCAGTCTGATCTTTGAAGTAAAGTTCAGGAACTTGAATAAAGTGAATTTTTATTTTATTTTATTTTATAATCTGATCACAAACAGAGGGACATAAGCTCACACTCACACCTTTTTTTTTTTTTTTTAAATTTCGAACATTTCACAATATACAAACTCTCAATGAGGATAGTAAAAACAAGGTACTTTCTGTTCCACAACATAACAAAATAAAACAAAATTAAAGTAAAAAAAGAACATAACAATCTGAAGACAGAGGGTAACATAATTATAAAGGCCATAAATGGAGAAATCAAGCAGAGTGGAGACAAAATAAAGTTCAGTGTAAAAACTTAAGGAATGACAACAAAATTTAAGTACTCTAAAATTCTAATTTAGATAAATACATATGTGGTGGGGGACATAAGTTTGATTTTCATTTTGAATAGCACATCATTTGAAAAATATATGAAAATAAATGTTTATCCACCGTTGTAACTTGTAAATGCAAACATACACTTACCTTTACATTGTAATCAAAAACATTAACAATTTGAAATTAAAATAAAAGATTGTGTGCTAGATCATCACAGATCCTTGTGGCATTTTTTTGTCTTCAGTCTTTTTAGAGAAAGAAAGATTAATTTAAACTCATTAATAAAGCCAGGAAAGGAGGGCCTGTGATTTCTCCACTTAGCACAGTGGATATGGTATTTACCCATCAATAAAATAATATTGATATTTATCTTAAGTGAAACCCAGATTTTTATATCAGTCCAAAAAGATTGAGACACAGGGCAGAAAAAGAAAAGATGTTCCAGTGTTTCATCATTATTATTGCAGAGGGAGCATCATTCAACCTCAAAATTAATTTTTTTTTTGAGGAAACTGGAAACAGGATAGATCTTATTAATAATTTTGAAATGGGTTTCTTTTACTTTTGGAAGAATTGGCCATTTGATAAATCTACAAAAGGCTTTGTTTAACCCTCCTCCTGTGTTAGTTTTCTGTTTCCTTCCCAGGTGTTAGGGTAGGTTTCGACCTGCGTCTTAAATAAGCTTTAAAATACACTAAAAACAAAACATATGATCCAGTTTTTTTTGTTATCTCTTGGTTTCCTTGTAAGGCTCCTTATCCATGAAAATATTGGGTTTCATATTTTTGGTGTGGGTCTCAGATTTCAATAAAAAGCAGAAAAAATAACCTAAAGAGAATCCTATAAATAAACCAAAGGTTTTTGTGTTACCTGCCTATTATTGAGGGGTATAGAACACATCTCTGAAATAAATTTGCTCTATTTATTTTTTCATTTTAAAATCATCAACTATAGTAACATCTATGGTGTTAGGGTCAGTTTTGATCCATACATATATTTTTCAAAAAAAATGCAAAAATATATATTTTGCCAGCAATAGAACTTTGATATAAACACATAGAAACACAGAACAGGTCATAAAACAAAATATTGATTTGTGAGCGTGCATGTTTTCAGATGCATGTGTGGAAAAAAGTGACACTTTTTGTGTCTTTGCAGAGAAACTTTTTGCATTGGAAACACAAATGAGTGAAGCTCACATGATTGGGAGAGGAGGCGTCTGTCATTGTGATGGCTGACAGTGCACTTATGATTTCAATTCTGCCTCTAAATATTGGTTTATAATCTTATTTTTATAACCAGGTCAAAACCGACCCTAACACAACAAACGACACAATTTCAATCAGGGCATTTTATAATGTTGAGATTTTTTTTTTTTTTTTTTATAATTTTGTTGGAATCAACGTTCCTGACAAAGTCAAGAAGCCTTGATGCAGTAAACAAATTTAAGTGATTCTTTTATGCATTTAAAAACTAACACAAGAGGAAGGTTAAGGTGGCAGAGTTAACTTGCTCTGGGTTTTGACGTCATCTCACACTCACAGGTCAGGTCTATCTGTTCTAGTTCTATGTGACTTCCTCTCTTAGGGGGCGGGGCTTCCCTCCTGGACTGATCCTTTGGACCAATCAGCGGCTGAGCCTCGGGCTTAGAGAGAGGCCGCCATCTTGTTTGTTTTCTTCTTCTTACGGGAAGTGAGCGCGCGCGAGGAGGAGGAGGAGGGGGGAATCCACGCTGACGTCATCCCCCTTACGTCTGATCTGCCGAGCTCAGAGTGACAGCAGGAACAGCCAATCACAGAGCAGTAGAGAGACGGGGGGCGGGGCTTATTCCAGCGGAAGTGGAAAACTTTGATTTACAGCGAATTTCATCAGCGCGCGGGGTGACGTCACTGACATTTCTGATTAAAACGCGTCAAAATAAAAAACATCTCTGTCATTTTAAAGTAAATTCAGAAACTTTCTGTTCTTATTGGTTCCATCATTGTTTTTATTTAAATGATTTTACTTCTTTTGATTTTGTCTTTAATTTATTGTATTTTCTCTTCAACTGAGTATTTTCAAATGCTTTTATTAATTATTTATTTATAATCCATTCAATCTTATTTACTGTTTTTTGTTGTTTTTAATTATTAAAAATCATATTTCATGGTAACATCTGATCTTTTATTACTTTAAACTTTTGAACTGGTTTAATAAACATATTTTGGTCATTTCCATTAGTCTGCACCATAGACTGTATAATAAGTATAATATGTATAATATAATAATATAATATAATAATCATATATAATCATAAAATCATATAAATAATATAATAATATAATAATGTATAATATATATAATATGTATAATCTATATACAGTCATTGGTCTGCACAAAACATTTTTTAACCCTTTTTCTGTTTTATTTGTTTTTTTTTGTTCGTTTGTTCTTGTTTTTTGTTTGTTTTGTATGTTTTAATGTTCAACCATGATGAAGCATCCTCCTTAGCCTATTTTAAAAATGAAATTAAAAATTATTTAGTATCCTTAAAGATACTATCAGAGGGCAACCAGTCATTATATGATCTATATGAAACCATGTCAGAGTCTCTTAATCTGTAAATTATAATCCTGTGTATTGTTGGTATGCTTAAAACTTCTTAGTTTAACCATTAACCCCCATTATTATTATTTATTATGTTATTATTTTTTTATTTATTATTTTAATTGACTTTTATTTTATTCTGTTTTATTCTGATTTAATTGTATTCTGTAAGCTTGCTCTGTTTCAGATGAACAATATTAATTGAAATGTGGAATAAAAGATGAAAAAAGAAAGAAAAACGTCACGAATCACTTTGAACTTGATTTATTTGAATAAAATGTTCTGTAGAAATAAAAGTTGATTCACTGAAAAATTAGGATGAAAGTTTAAACAATGGATTAATACAGAAAGGAGATATAATGAATAAAATCAGAGTTAAATTTGATCAAATATTGATTTAAAAAATCTGCTGGTGTCATGTTTCTACAAAGTTTTTATATTTTTGTATGTTTTTCTCTAAATTATATTATTTTCCACCTTCACATCAGAACAAAGTCAGTGAATTTTCTTTCCTTTTCCTTCACTTCATGTCTCCACTGGGGGGCGCTGCTGCTTCATGTTCATGGATGAAAGGTTAGTTGTACTTCAATTAAGTTGTAGTTTAGTTCAGCATCTGTACATTTCTTTAGTCCATAGATTTTTAAGTTTGGCCTGTGAGCCAATGGCAGAGCTCCGTAAATTATGCAAATTAACATTTTTTTTAATCCAACAGTTCATTACTTTGAAATTTGAAGGTTTTCCAAAGGTTTTTCAAGTTTTTCCTCATTAATAATTCAAATGAGTTTATTGAACATGAGCACATTAATGTATAAGATTGCAAAAATAAAAACTACTCATTGAAATGATTATAAATGAGACTTTTTACCTTTTTTTTTTTTTTTTTTACCTGTTTCATTTTGTCCTTTGCTGCCTCAGTCCAATGTCAGAGTCCTCGATTTGTCCTCACAAATCAAAGCTTAAAGAACCAAGAACAAAACAAACCCCCCTTTACATGGAGTTATGTTGTAGTTGTTTTGTTGTTGTTGTTGTTGTTGTTGTTGAATCAAAGCTCAGACAGCATTTTATTTTCTTTTTGACGTCTTTATTCCATCAATGACCTCATCCACACTTGTCACCGTATTTTCGTACAGAGGTGCATGATGGGAAACAGACAGGATGGAGGCAGTGGCCGGCCACTGACCAATCAGCTGATCAATACTCAATAACCAATGAGAATGAGAGATACCAGCAGAACAACAGGAAGAAGAAGAAGAAGAAGAAGAAGAAGAATACACAACATGCTGCTGTTACACCCAGAGGGGGGAGTGCAGCGGTTACCACGGCAACGAGTAGACCCCCGTCTGCCTCCGCGGTCGCCATGGCAACACCAAGAAGGAGCACTGGGATCCAGGCAGTAACCGTGGTAACACACAGCTCCAGAAAACCCAGCGTTTACTGGGTCACCCCAAAAAAACAAAACTCCCAGCCTTCGTCTGATTGGTTGTGACCATCCTCAGGTGAGTTTCATGCAGGTGTCAGAGTCTGTGTGAACAGGCGATGGTCTCCATGGTAACAGCAGTCAATAACAGTCCCAAGACACTAAGAGCGTGTGAAGGTAACAGGTAAAGGTGAAGGTCAGCATCAGAACAGGAAGTAAAAAAAAACAAAGTCAACCAATGAAATCAAAGAAATAAAATTAAGAAACAACAAAAAAAAACACAACTCTGACGTCTGATCAACAACAACGAGAAAAGATCAACGCGTCAGAGAGAGTAAGGCAACGACAAAACCAGATGTGACCGGTTTAAACCGGATCAAACCGGTTTGAACCAGATCAGAGCAGTTTAAACCAGATCAAACCGGTTTAAACCAGATCAGAGCAGTTTAAACCAGATCAGAGCAGTTTAAACCAGATCAGACCAGTTTAAACCAGATCAAACCGGTTTATACCAGATCAGAGCAGTTTAAACTAGATTAACTGCTCTAAACTGGTTTTGTTTTTTATCAAACCAATAAAACCAGAACACGTCGATGTTCGCAGGTTTAACGCTGTGACAGTCGAACACTGAATCAGAGAGAAGCAGATTCACCTGTCGAGGATGAATTCTCCTGTAAAAATGCTTCAGGTGAAATGTTGGGGGGGGGCAGAGAACACAGCACTGAGTCTGCTGAACAGGTTTAAAACACGCCAAGAACACGTTAAGAACACGCTGCACGCACACAGTGAGCACCATGTCAGAGACGGAGGTAGAAGTGAAAGAAGCAGCTGAAGTTTTTACTTTCTGATCCAGGTGATAGCTTAGCTTAGCTTAGCATGGCTTAGCATAGAGGCTGAATGAAGATGGAAACTGCTAGCCTAGCTGTGCTAAAACCGCTCCTAAGAACTGTTTGGAACTCAGGCTGAAAGAAGCGTCTAAATGTTTGTTAGCTTAGCCATGAAGCGCTATAGGTTTGTTAGCTGACAGGAGTTAGCTTAGCCATGAAGCGCTGTAAGTTTGTTAGCTGACAGAAGTTAGCTTAGCCATGAAGCGCTGTAGGTTTGTTAGCTGACAGACAGGAATTAGCTTTAGCCATGAAGCGCTGTAAGTTTGTTAGCTGACAGAAGTTAGCTTAGCCATGAAGCGCTGTTGGTTTGTTAGCTGACAGGAGTTAGCTTAAGCCATGAAGCGCTGTAGTTCGTTAGCACAGGTAACTAACTGGCTAAATGCTAACAAAGAGGCTGCAGACTTAGCAGCGTAGCTCGTCTTTAAGCTAACAGCTGTAACTTGTCAGACTGCTCCTTTAAACTTCACCTCGTACTGTTTCTTTAAACTGTGGAGCCAAGATGGACGCCGCTAAGATCTGAGCCGTCTGATTGGCTGTGGCTGCATGAAGGGAACAGCAAGCGTTTGACCTTTAACCTTTACAAAGTCACATGACCGCGCGGCCACAGGAGAATAAATTATATTTACAAAAAGGTTTCTCTTCTTTTTCTTGCATCAAGCAAACACCGAAACACGACCGCGACTCAGAAACACGGAAATATCCAACAACGATCCGTCTGTTCATTACGGCGTCAGGAGAACGATATTCAGCGTAATAATACTCAGGATAATAATATTTGCTTTTTTCACTTAAAAACACTTTGTCCAAAAGTCCTTTACACAGAAACACTGAACCACACAAAGACCGGCTCCGTCTAATCGCTGGATTCTGTCCAAACCGGCTCTGGTTAACAGCTGGATTCAGTCCACACCAGCTCCGTTTAAGTGCTGGATTCAGTCCACATCGGCTCCGTCTAACCGCTGGATTCAGTCCACATCAGCTCCATCTAACCGCTGGATTCAGTCCACATCGGCTCCATCTAACCGCTGGATTCGGGCCACATCGGCTCCATCTAACCGCTGGATTCAGTCCACACCGGCTCCGTCTAACCGCTAGATTCAGTCCACGTCGGCTCCATCTAACCGCTGGATTCAGTCCACACCAGATCCGTCTAATCGCTGGATTCAGTCCACATCGGCTCCATCTAACCGCTGGATTCTGTCCACATCGGCTCCATCTAACCGCTGGATTCAGTCCACATCGGCTCCGTCTAACCACTGGATTCTGTCCAAACCGGCTCCATCTAACCACTGGATTCAGTCCGCATCGGCTCCGTCTAATCACTGGATTCAGTCCACATCGGCTCCATCTAACCGCTGGATTCAGTCCACACCGGCACCATCTAACCGCTGGATTCAGTCCACACCGGCTCCATCTAACCGCTGGATTCAGTCCACACCGGCTCCATCTAATCGCTGGATTCCGTCCACATCGGCTCCATCTAACCGCTGGATTCAGTCCACATCGGCTCCGTCTAATCGCTGGATTGAACATCCAGGGAACATGAACTGTCCTGGATCAGGCCTTCGTCTCATCGGGGTCGTGGGGGGTTCACTTCAGTCCAGGTTGTGGTTCCTTTTTAATTCTCTTTAAGTCTTTAACATCCAACTTTTAAAAACTCCATCTTAAAAAACTTTAACTTTTTACATCGACTCCAAAACAGAAACAGAAACTTGTCAGAGTCCTGCAGAAACCACAGACGTCACTTTCACGTCGTCATAATAATCAAATTTTAACTCAGATAAGTAAGAGGGTGTTTTCTACGGAAGCCCAATCCTGCCACTGCAAAATATAAAAATGAAAAGATTTTTTCTTTTTGTTGCAGAAACTAAGAAAATTTGGGGGAACAAGTCAATTTAATGAGAAAAAAATTCTAAAAATTTTGAATTTTTTACCTCACAACTGTGACTTTCTGTCTCCGTATTTCGACTGTAAATATCAAAATTTTGACTTATTTTTCTTAAAATCTGACTCTTTTTATCTCAGGTGGAATTTTTTTTCATAATTTTGATTTTATAAAAAGTATGAATGGATCCAAAGTCATTTTAACTTCATTTTCATTCATATTGATTATTAACTGGCAGCATTGGGCCCCCGTAGTTCTCAGAGTTCAGTCCACTCCTCCACGTTTTGAGTTCGGGGGGGGGCAGATATTTACAGGGGACGAACATTTGAGCGTTTTTGTCTGAACTCTGAGAAATAAACAAACTAACAAGCTGTGAAATAAAAACAGGTGATGGTTTGGGGGGGGGGTTCTCCAGGACTCTGACAGCCCCCCCTTCAGGGGTCTTATAAAAAACTGCAGCGCCTGTTCTCACCAGCAGGGGGCGGAGTCAGGTGAGTCACACCTGCAGGGGGCGACAGGTAGAAAAGAGAATCTGAAGAGTTTGGTCTTCAGGGGAATTTGGGTCTAAAAACGTTAAATTAGTTCGTGGAACGGGTACTGGGGGGTGGGTGGGGGGGGGGCACCTCTGAACAGATCGAGATCCTGGTCCAGCTCAGGAGTCCAGACTCCTCCAACGACCTGGACCCTGCTCGTCTTCGGTCCAACAGGTGTGTGTGTGACCAGGTGTGCTTGTTAGACCCCTGTGGTGCTGCTTCCTGTCTCAGCAGGAAGTCCAGACCCCCCCCCCCCACACACACACACACACAGGTGAACACAGGTGAGGGGGCCAGGGGGGGGGTCACACAACGAGGAATGTGCTTTATGTTTGAGAACTGTCAGGAACCGTCCAATCAGAGAGCTCCACGCTGCTGAGGTCACACCTGTGCAATCAGCTGCTGAGGCTTATGGGCACTGTAGTGTTTCTATGGACCAATCAGAGGGGTTTTAAGGAGGCTCCGCCCACCTCACAGAGCAAAGAGAGACAGGGGGGGGGGGCATGCAGACGTTTAAATACAGTGTGTGTGTG
>RPOG01001705.1:52887-64318 GCA_008086565.1 Thalassoma bifasciatum
GTGTGTGTGTGTGTGTGTGTGTGTGTGTGTGTCTGTTTTAAACGAGTCGTCTTTCAGCTTTCTTCATCGTTTTCTCTCGTCCAATAGAATCATGTGTTCTCCCCCTCTGCTGCGAGCTCCTCCCCCTCCTCTTCCACGCTCTCTACGATTGGCCTGTGGACCTGAGGCTCCTCCCCCCTCCCAGCCCTGGACAGGACGTCCATCCACCGCTGCTGAAGCTCCTCCCCCTCGGCGCTGAAGTACAGGGTCAGGTGACTCTGGCAGATCTTAAAGGCGTAGCGGCGTTCCAGGCGGTCACATGACTCGGGGAGCGAAACCTCGAAGCCGATCAGAGGAACGCTGCGCTGCGCCTTCACGTCCTGCGGAGAAAACACACCTGAGCATCAGCTGACTGTGTGTGACGCTCGGCCTGCAGGGGGCGGAGCCTGACTCACCTGCGGAGCGCCGTAGATGTAGAGCACCAGCGGCTCGTTCTCGGGGATGACGAACCACGCCTTCTGCCAGCCCCGCCCCCCGCCCTTCTCCATGTGGTGAAGAAAACTACAGATCACGCTGTTCTCTGCCGCCAGGGAGGCCTGTTTCTATGGCAACGAGAGACAGAGAGGAGGTGACATCACCTGCTGAAAAGGTAAACACACTGAGAGATGATGTCACAGTGATGTCACATCTACCTCCAGGATGGAGCGCCTCCTTGTGGTGCTGCTGGTCAGCGTGGCGGGTGAGGGCGACGCCCCCACCAACATGGCGTAGCAGTCGATACAAACGCGGTTGGTTCGGTTGTTGTCGTAGGAGAGACGAGCACGAAACTCCGAACATTTCCCACAAACCACCTGGAGAAAGAAACAGCTCATTATGCACTGTAGCTTTAAATATAAACACTGTCGCTTTAAATATACACACTGTAGCTTTAAATATAAACACTGTCGCTTTAAATATACACACTGTAGCTTTAAATATACACACTGTAGCTTTAAATATTAACACTGTAGCTTTAATTATACACACTGTACCTTTAAATATACACACTGTAGCTTTAATTATAAACACTGTAGCTTTAATTATAAACACTGTAGCTTTTAATATACACACTGTACCTTTAAATATACACACTGTAGCTTTAAATATAAACACTGTAGCTTTAATTATACACACTGTACCTTTAAATATGCACACTATACCTTTAAATATACACACTGTAGCTTTAATTATACGAACTGTACCTTTAAATATACACACTGTAGCTTTAAATATACACACTATACCTTTAAATATACACACTGTAGCTTTAAATACTGCACACTACACCTTTAAATATTTACACTGTAGATTTAAATATACACACTGTAGCTTTAATTATACACACTGTCCCTTTAAATACTGCACACTACACCTTTAAATATACACACTGTAGCTTTAAATACTGCACACTACACCTTTTTATTACACACACTGTACCTTTAAAAAACTACATATTATACTTTAAATACAACAGATTGTACCTTAAAAACACTCGTCTCTAAATTGTTGGTTTCAGCTACTAATTCTATATCAGGGTGCTATGACACTGTCTCTTTAAGAAACATTAAGACACTGGAACTGTCTCTTTTTTTCTTTTATTTTTTTTCAAGTAATTTTTCTGGCTTTTTTTAACCTTTAATTTGATAGAGGGGAACAGTGGATAGAGTAGGAAAGGGGGAGAGAGTGGGGAGTGACATTGGGGAAACAGGGCAAACCTCATAAGGGGTGACCTCATCCACTAGGCCATCTGTGCCCCTGTACTGTCTCTTTAAGAACCTGAGACACTCCTCTTTTTGACTCCTCCCTCATTGTTAATAGCAAGACTTCAGGCTCTAAAGGTCTTATGATAGGTGACATCACAGGTGATGTCACTGTGATGTCACAGGTGTGGTGACCTACGTGTCCACAGGCTTTGCAGTGATGTCGTCTCTTGGTGATGGAGTTAAACGGCTCCTGACACTTCATACACAGAGTCACCTCCTTCTCCCTGATCGGGGTCGGCGCTCGCTTCCCCAACTCCACACAGCTCTGAGAGAGAGAGAGAGAGAGAGAGAGAGAGAGAGAGAGAGAGAGAGAGAGAGAGAGGTTAAACAGGTGACACAGGTGACCCTGAACTCTGGTCTGGTTCAGGTGTGTCCTGTTACCGGGGAGTGGGGGGGCGTGGACTCCTCGTCCCTCAGGGAACAGTTGAGTTGTCTGAAACTCTCCATGCTCTGCTCGTGTCTCTGGATCGTCGCCTGAATCGCCTGAAGACAAACACAGACGTCAGACTCAGTGACATCACTGTGACATCACTGTGACATCACTGTGATCTTGGTCACTGTGGTCTTACCTGGATCCAGTCCCGCTTGTCCTCCTCAGTCCTGCAGAAACAAACAGAAACCATCAGAGAGGTTCCACAGGGTCCTGAGGGTCTACAGGGACCTGAGGTTCTACAGGGACCTGAGGATCTACGGGGTACTGAGAGTCTACAGGGTTCTGAGGGTCTACAAGGACCTGAGGGACTACAGGGACCTAAGGGTCTTCAGGGACCTGAGGGTCTACACGGACCTGAGGATCTACAGATAACTGTGGGTCTGCAGGGACCTGATAGTCTCCAGGGAACTAAGGGTCTACAGGGTCCTGATGGTCTTCAGGGACCTGAGGGTCTACAGGGTCCTGAGAGTCTACAGGGTTCTGAGGGTCTACAGGGACCTGAGAGTCTACAGGGTCCTGAAAGTCTACAGGGTCCTGAGGGTCTACAGGGCCCTGAGAGTCTACAAGAACCTGAGGATCTACAGGGTCCTGAGGGTCTACAGGGCCCTGAGAGTCTACAAGAACCTGAGGATCTACAGGGACCTGAGGGTCTTCAGTTTTGGAGCTCACCTGGCCTGAAGCTCTAACGACCTTTGTTTTCCAGAAACCAGGAAAGTCCTGGGGACGGCGGCGCTGCTGGCCTCCTTCAACTGACACACACACACACACACACACACACACACACACACACACACACACACACACACACACACACACACACACACAGGTTAGACCTGATCCAGATGCACCTGTTTGGGTTCACAGTTGTTTCTAGAAAAGTTGCATTTCCTTGCAGCAAATGCATAGAAATGCTGAGGCTGAATGAGTAAAATGAAAAAACTGAAACAAATTTGCAGAAGCAGTGAAACAAAAACGTGTAATTTCACCGTCTGTTGCTGTTTTCACAAGAATTTATGGTTCAAAAACTTAACTAACCACTGTTTGATGTGTTTATTTTACTCAATATTTTACTTAATGTGGAACTTAAATTGCATTTTCTTTTCTTTTCTTAGTTTTGTAAGAAAAACTGTTTTTTTTTTTTGCTTTACTGTCTTACTGTGTACGTATTATTTAGGGTTTAAAAAACTGTGATCTAAGTACTAAATTCATACCACTAACACGTCAATGTGAGCTGACTGATGATGTCACACACTGATTGATGATGTCACACACTGATTGATGATGTCACACACTGAGAGGAGTTTTTACTCAAAACCCCAAAAAGTTCATGTTGCTTAAATAGTGAAATCTCAAGAACCGTGAAGGCTATTTTAAAAGTGAAATTATGGCTAAATGGTTGAAAGATTAGTGAACATTTTAAAGCAGAAATAAAGTTTGTAAGTAAAACGATGATGAAGTTACAGCTTCTCAAAAATGAAGAATTTTTAGGCAGAAAAGCTCGAGTTCTGTATTCATTTTAAATGAGAAAAATTTGTTGACAAAAAGTGAGATAAATCAAAAAGTCTGATAGTTTGAAGAGTGAAAATTCATCACAATCATCTCTTTTAAAAGTTTAATTGTTTAAATTGTGTCTCACCTCCATACCATCCACATTGATGCGAGCACGGACGCCATATTTCTGACCAATCAGGCGCAGCTTAGGGACGCAGTACAGCAACCTGTCGTTAAACTACAGAGAGAGAGAGGGAGAGAGGAGTCAGCCTGAATGACAGGGGGAGGTCAGGTAAGAGCAGGTAGGAGACAGGTGAGTACCAGGATGAGGTATCTGTCCTGGGTCGTCCCGTTCTTATTGGACAGTTTCAGGATGTGTCCCTCTTTAATGAGCTCGTTAGTGGGGTTAACGATGTCTTCCTCTCCGCCCAACAACTCGTACACTTTCAACAGCTTCCTCATTCGCTCCTGAAAAAACACACACACAGAATAAACAAAAAACATCAGCTACAGTTCCCTGAGTGTCCACTAGAGTCTGTCTGCAGCAGTGAGTCAGTCCCATAGAGCTCCATGTTAAATAACCTGCAGTTCCCTGAGTGTCCACTAGAGTCTGTCTCCAGCAGTGAGTCAGTCCCATAGAGCTCCATGTTAAATAACCTGCAGTTCCCTGAGTGTCCACTAGAGTCTGTCTCCAGCAGTGAGTCCATTCCCATGGTAACAGGTTTGTGGCCCATTATAGGGTTAAAGGAAGTAAAATTAGGGGGCGTGGCCTCTTTGACTGACATGTGTGTTTGTGTGTGTGTGTTGGTTTGGTTCTTAGAGCTGAGGTCTGTAATCAGAGAAGTTTAATTAAAGAGAGAGAGGTTAATGAGAAACTGACAGACGGAGGCAGTCAGGGTGTGTGTGTGTGTGTGTGTGTGTGTGTGTGTGTGTGTGTGTGTGTGTGTGTGTGTGTGTGTGAACCTCTCACCATCTTCCTGATGGCGGCGTTGGAGTGTTCAGCCGCCGTGGCGATCAGCTCCAGAGACTCTGCAAACGGAACACACGACACTTGAACTCTTCCATCCTCTGCTGTGTGTGTGTGTGTGTGTGTGTGTGTGTGTGTGTGTGTGTGTGTGTGTGTGTGTAAGCGTACTCTGGGCGTCCCTGTAGTCCGGCGCGTCCTCGGGAAGGCGGTGCAGATAGTCTTTGAGCAGCAGCTCGTAGCGAGGAATCCTCTGAACCGGCTCCAACATGTGATGCTGCAGAGTCAAGTTCCCACAGCGCTCCTCCCTCTGCACACACACACGCACACACACACACACACACTGGGTTATGCACATGCGCTGAGGGGAGGGGGGCACACAGACCTGGGTGTGGGTGGGGGGGCAGACCTGGATCTCCTGGATGATGGTCTTGAAAGGTGCAGACCTCTCCGTCCAGGTGTTGACCAGCTCCATGGCTCGGTCAAAGTTCTTCACGTATTCGCCGTACATCTTCAGGAACGGCGCCAGCTTCTGCAGGATGTCCCCGATCCGCGGGTTTGAGTCCCTGCAGACAGAGGACAGGGGTCAGAGGAGGTCCCTCAAAGGGGGGCCAAGACCCAGACCAAGACCCAGACCCAGACCCAGAGCCCGCCACTGAGCATGCTCACCACTCCTCCATGCGTTTCTGCAGCGCCGGCAGCAGGAACTGCTGGTGGAAACAGTAGATGGAGCAGATGTTGGAGAAGATTCCCTGAACCACGTCACACGGGAAGGAGGAGCGAGAACGCGCCTCCTCCAGGAGTCTGGCACAAAACACCTGCAGGAGGAGGAGAAGCAACATACATCAACATACCTGTATCTACCAGTCATCACCTGTTCCCTACTGTTCTACCAGTGATCACCTGTTCCCTACTGTTCTACCAGTCATCACATGTTCCCTCCTGTCCTACCAGACATTATTTGTTCCCTCCTGTCCTACCAATCACCTGTTCCTCAATGTCCTACCAGTCATCATCTGTTTCTAATGTCCTACCAGTCATCATCTGTTCCCTCCAGTCCTACCAGTCATCATCTGTTCCCTACTGTCCTACCAGTCAACATCTGTTCCCTACTGTCCTACCAGTCATCACCTGTTCCCTACTGTCCTACCAGTCATCATCTGTTCCCTACTGTCCTACCAGTCATCACCTGTTCCCTTATGTCCTACCAGTCATCATCTGTTCCCTACTGTCCTACCAGTCATCATCTGTTCCCTATGGTCCTACCAGTCATCATCTGTTCCCTGCAGTCCTACCAGTCATCATCTGTTCCCTCCTGTCCTACCAGTCATCATCTGTTACCTACTGTCCTACCAGTCATCACCTGTTCCCTACTGTCCTACCAGTCATCATCTGTTCCCTACTGTCCTACCAGTCATCATCTGTTCCCTACTGTCCTACCAGTCATCACCTGTTCCCTACTGTCCTACCAGTCATCACCTGTTCCCTCCTGTCCTACCAGTCATTACCTGTTCCCTACTGTCCTACCAGTCANTTCTACCAGTCATCACCTGTTCCCTACTGTCCTACCAATCACCTGTTCCCAATGTCCTACCAGTCATCATCTGTTCCCACTGTCCTACCAGTCATCAACTGTTCCCTACTGTCCTACCAGTCATCACCTGTTCCCTACTGTCCTACCAGTCATCACCTGTTCCCTACTGTCCTACCAGTCATCATCTGTTCCCTACTGTCCTACCAGTCATCACCTGTTCCCTTATGTACTACCAGTCATCTTCTGTTCCCTACTGTCCTACCAGTCATCATCTGTTCCCACTGTCCTACCAGTCATCACCTGTTCCCTACTGTCCTACCAGTCATCATCTGTTCCCAAAGTCCTACCAGTCATCATCTAATCTCTACTGTCCTACCAGTCATCACCTGTTCCCTCCAGTCCTACCAGTCATCATCTGTTCTCTACTGTCCTACCAGTCATCATCTGTTCCCTACTGTTGTACCAGTCATCACCTGTTCCCTAATGTCCTACCAGTCATCATCTGTTCCTAATGTCCTACCTCTCATCACCTGTTCCCTTCTGTCCTACCAGTCATCATCTAATCTCTACTGTCCTACCAGTCATCATCTGTTCACTCCTGTCCTACCAGTCATCACCTGTTCCCTACTGTCCTACCAGTCATCACCTGTTCCCTAATGTCCTACCAGTCATCATCTGTTCCTAATGTCCTACCTCTCATCATCTGTTCTCTACTGTCCTACCAGTCATCATCTATTCTCCACTGTCCTACCAATCATCTGTTCCCACTGTCCTACCAGTCATCATCTGTTCCCACTGTCCTACCAGTCATCATCTGTTCCCACTGTCCTACCAGTCATCATTTGTTCCCTACTGTCCTACCAGTCATCATCTGTTCCCTCCAGTCCTACCAGTCATCACCTGTTCCCAACTGTCCTACCAGTCATCACCTGTTCCCAATGTCCTACCAGTCATCACCTTTTCCCAATGTCCTACCAGTCATCACCTGTTCCCAATGTTCTACCAGTCATCATCTTTTCCCTCCAGTCCTACCAGCCATCACCTGTTCCCTTATGTCCTACCAATCACCTTTTCCCGTCTGTCCTACCAGTCATCAGCTGTTCCCTACCGTCCTGTTTTATTTGTATTTTTTATTTTTTCTTATTGGTCACATTTTTAGAAGAGTTTTTCTGAACGACTGGAAAAAACCTGCAGAGTCTCACCTGGTCCAGGAGGTGGAGCTTAGAGACGTAGGCGGTTTCCGTGTGCAGGAGCTCGTTAGCGATGTTAAAGACGCGCTGCTGAACGGAGAGCTGATGAGAGAGAGAGAGCTCTGATTAAAACGTGAAGTCTAAGCCCCGCCCCCTCACTCCCCCGTGGTCGACCTGACTTCCTGTCTCACCTCCACAGAGTCCTGTCTCTCTGCCTTCGGTGGCGGCATCACTATGGTAAGCTCCGCCTCCTCCTCCTCCAGGTCGCTGTCTCCTTCCTCGGAGAACTCCCTCCTCCTCGTGGCCCCGCCCCTCCCCTCCCCTTCCTCCCCCTCTCCCCCCTCCCCTGCGTAAGAGGAGGAGCTGGAGAGGCGGGGGATGAGGGCGGGGCTGCAGGGGTAAACCACGCCCCCTTCGTCCACTCCTGCAAAGCAGAGCTCCTCGCTGTGCGACGGCGAGCTGATGCTGTCGATGCCACTGTCCCGGTTGGCGAGTTTCCCGTCCGTCTGCGAGGAGGGGAGGGACAGACGCTCAGATGGGAGCTCTGATTGGTCAAGCTGGGGCTCCTGCTCTCTCATCTCCACGGTAACCACGTCGTCCTCCAGGTGTTTCTCTGAGGGGCTGTAACCCGACTCCATGGACAGACGCTTCTGATGGAGGTCATCACGACACGCCGCCGCCAGCTCTTCATCATCATCATCATCATCGTCATCATCACTGTCATGGTCCTCATCTTCAGCCTGAGGCTCCTCCCCCTCATCCGTGATGTCATCACGACACCTTAGTTCAGTCTCCTCAGCAGGAGGGGGCGGGGCTACTGATGGCGACGATGGCGGCTGTGATGTGGTTGAGGGGGGGTCGGGGAGGCGGGGACACAAGGCGCCGCCTGTGATGTCAGGAACCATGATGATCTGCTCCCTGCACACACACACACGCACACACACACACACACACACACACATGTTAATTGTTAAAATCTTTATGCTGATGACATCACTCCGTCTTGACCAATCAGAACTCACCGTTCAAACTTCTCAATGAGCGACAGCACGCAGGTCGGGGAGGCGGTGCCATCGGCTCTGTTTGGGGGACTCCGGGCCCCCCAGGGGTCAGCTGGGAGGGGTCTGCATGGGGGGGTTGGGGGGAGGGGCTTCTCAGGAGCCCGGGGGCGTGGCCTGCAGACACCAGCCTGCTGCTGGAGGTGCGGCGGTTTGGGGGGGACTGTGGAGGCGGAGTCATGAGCTTGTGATTATTAAATGATTTATTTATCTAATAATGTTTGTAAACATTCAGAGGAAGTGACATCAGAGTGAATATTTTCAGAATAAAGTCAAACGTCACCCTGAGGCTTGGGTCCGGGCAGCGGCGCCCTCTTGCTCGGCGGCGTGATCGTGGTCGCTGGCAGCTCTGGCGGTCCTGTGTCATTAACCAATGGCAGGCCACTCTCTGAGCAGCGGCGCTCTGTTGGCTCCACCCCTCCCTCCAAGGAGGCGGGGCCTGAAGAGGAGCTGGGCCCCGGGTCAGAGAGCGGCTGCTGGGGGGCGTCAGCGTCCAGCGCCCCCTGGTGGCCACACGGGGAGCAGGATGGCTCCAGAGAGAGACTCTTAGTCAGCAAGCTGGGACTGGAGGAGGAGGGACCTGTGGGGGGGGGCAGGTAACACACCTGTCAGACAGGCCACGCCCACACAGCGCCACAATAAAAGCCTCAGAACAAAACTTAGCAGAGACTCGAGGGCGCCATCGCACTGTGCTCTAGAGCGGCGATTTTTGGTCAGATCCAATCGCATTAGAGATCAGCTGAACCACAGACTCAGAGTGTGTGAAGCTGCTCAGATCAGTTAATGGTTTTAACAGCTTCCAGACATACACACACACACACACACACACACACACACACACACACAGTAATAGCTTCCACATGAGTCTCCTGCAGCTGGACAGAAATAAACTCCACATGGAGGACGAAGCAGATTTTTGTGGTTTGTAACGCCTGCAGCTCATTGGTGGAGACTCAGCTCATCCTGACAGCTGATTGGTCGACGGGAATCATTTAAAAGATCACACACAGACTCAGAGTGAACCCCGTAGACTGAAGAAACACTGATTCTCTCTTTAATCCACGTCCCAGTGGCACATCACAGAAACTACAACTCCCAGGAGGCTTTGCAACCCCCTCACCAGCACAGACACACACAGACAGAGTCGGTGTGTACGTTTACATGCACGCAGTGTTCAGACTCAGGTCATAGCTCAATGGAAAAGCCACAGCGGGGGGAGGGGTTTAAACTCCTCTGAATCCAAAAATCCAACGCCAGTGAATTTGTGGCGTTTTGTAGAAATAAAAACAACCAGAGCATGATGATTTTTAAAATCCTGTTTAACCTCTATTCAATTGAATCCACCACAAAGACAAGAGTTCACCACTTTGTCAACAACTGCGTGAGCAAATAGTCCAACAGTTTAAGAACAATGTTTCTCAACTTTGTCCAACTGCAGGAATTGATGGATTTCATCATCTACAGACCATAATATCATCAAAAGATTCAGAGAATCTGGAGAAATCTCTGCACGTAAGCAGCAAGGCCCAAAACCAACATTGAATGGTCGTGACCTTTGACCCCTCAGGCGGCGCTGCATTAAAAACCCACATCATTGTGTAAAGGATATTAGCACGTGGGCTCAGGAACACTTCAGAAAACCATTGTCAGTTAACACAGTTCATCACTACATCTACAAGAGACAGTTCAAACTCTACCATGCAAAGACAAAGTCACACATCAACAACACACACAAACGCTGCAGAACTCTTTTTAACTTTGACTCTTAATCTAATAATTTTGACTTTTTATCATTTAAATTGAACATCTGTTTCTAAAAAAATTGACTTTTAATCTCAAAGTTTGACTTTAATCTCATACATTTGACTTTTGCTCTTATAATTTGACTTTTTATCACATAATTTTGACTTTTGATCATATAAATTTCACTTTTAACCACTTAAATTTGACTTTTAATCACTAAATTTGAGTTTTCATCATAAAATGACTTTGTCACATAAATTTGAGTTTTCATCACATTATTTTGACTTTTAATCTCATAATTTAACTTTTTATCACTTAAATTTGACTTTTAATCTCATTACTTTGACTTCTATATCTTAAGAATTTGACTTTCCATCTGAAAATTCAAATTTTTCTCACATTTATTTGACTCTTTCATCTCAAAAGTTTGAGTTCTTTATGCAATATGTTTAATTTTCTATTGGCTATATATGACATTTTACCTCAAAATATGACGTCTTATCTCATAAATTTGACATATCGTCCACAAAATTATGACTCAATATGGGCAACAACAACAAAAACAATCTAAAAAAATCCAAAGTCACACATCAACAACACACACAAACGCCGCAGAACTCTTTTTGGAAATCATGGACGTGGTGTCCTCAGGGCCAAAGAGGAAAAGGACAATCAGGATTGTTCTCAGGTCAAAGTTGAAAAGCAGCATCTGTGATGGTATGGGGGTGTGTTAGTGCCCCATGGCATCATGGGTAACTGTCCCAGTATCTGTGAAGGCAGCATTAATGCTGAAAGGTACAAACAGGTTTTGGAGCAACATCTGCTGCCATCCAAGACACTTTGGGCCTCTTTCATGAATAAATGCGTAGAAATGTTCTTACTCCCCGCACGAAATGAGAAAATACGCAAAATCACCGTCGGATTCATGACACGTGCGCACCAGCCGTTTTTGTTCGCTCCAGCGTATATTAGTGAATCAGAATCATTCTAAATCCACAGGCGCGTTCCTGCATCCTGAAATTAACATAAACCACGCCCCAATTCATCCATATAAGGACATCTGTTCAGAGGTTCAGGAGGAGGAGCAGTCTTCCTTTAGGTCCTCATCATCAGCATCAACCTCACAGCTCGTTCTCTCGGTGTCTCAGAGACTCGTCTGCAGACGCTCGTCCTGACCGGAGATAAATGATCAGCTGATTCTCCTGGTGCTGTGAGGGAGATCGTACCGTGTATCCGT
>RPOG01001705.1:71407-93907 GCA_008086565.1 Thalassoma bifasciatum
GAGAGAGAGAGAGAGAGAGAGAGGAGCTCGGTTTGATGCAGAGGGCTGCCCGGAGAGAGAGAGAGGCGGGCGGCGGCAGAGAGAGAGAGAGAGGGATGCTGAACCTCTCTCTCTCCTCCATGTTTCCTTGACAACAGATGATGAGGGGGAGGGGTCAGAGCTCAGAGTGAATTCGATCACTGACAAACAGCAGACACGTGATCACATGATCAGAACCAGTCACATGTGACCTACATACATACATACATGTCCTTTCTGACACGCTAACCTGCAACAGGAAGTTCAGTCAGCGCCGGGAGGAGACGCAGGAAATAAGAGACACTCAGGGAACTGCAGGTTATTTAACATGGAGCTCTATGGGACTGACTCACTGCTGGAGACAGACTCTAGTGGACACTCAGGGAACTGCAGGTTATTTAACATGGAGCTCTATGGGACTGACTCACTGCTGGAGACAGACTCTAGTGGACACTCAGGGAACTGCAGGTTATTTAACATGGAGCTCTATGGGACTGACTCACTGCTGGAGACAGACTCTAGTGGACACTCAGGGAACTGCAGGTTATTTAACATGGAGCTCTATGGGACTGACTCACTGCTGGAGACAGACTCTAGTGAACACTCAGGGAACTGCACTTGAGTTTAACCTATGGGAAATTAAAAAAAAAAAATTATGAGCCAAAACAGTCATAATAATAATTTTTAAAATCTCAATTTTTAATATAAAAAGTCCTTATTTGAGATGATAAGTCAAATTTTGACATCACAAAGTCAAAATTAAAGATAATTAATCAAGATTTATTGACAGAAAGTCAAAATTCTGAGATGATTAAGTCAAAAAAGCCTCAACTTAAACGTAAATGGCAGAAATTTGACATAAAGTCAAAATTAAAGATCAAGACTCAAAACTTTTGGAAAAAAAGTTAAAAATTTAAGGTTACGAGTCAAAATTTTTGATTAATAAAAGAAATTTGGGATTAAAATGTTAAAAAATCAGAAATAAAAACCCAATTTAATTATAGAAAAAGGCAAATTCCGGGGTGAAACATCAGACATTTTAAAATAATAAAGTCCAAAATACTCTGGTGGACACTCAGGGAACTGCAGGTTATTTAACATGGAGCTCTATGGGACTGACTCACTGCTGGAGACAGACTCTAGTGGACACTCAGGGAACTGCAGGTTATTTAACATGGAGCTCTATGGGACTGACTCACTGCGGGAGACAGACTCTAGTGGACACTCAGGGAACTGCAGGTTATTTAACATGGAGCTCTATGGGACTGACTCACTGCTGGAGACAGACTCTAGTGGACACTCAGGGAACTGCAGATTCTTGTAGCTGTCTACTCTTCAGGTGAGAACATAAATCATGGTTCTTAAGAAACAGAAACACTCATCAAACAGACTGAAACGCTAAGAAATGACCTCAGTATTCAGGTGATGTCATCAGAACATTAATGACACAGACAGGTGAGCCGATACAGGTTAGCCCCGCCCCCTCCTCTCTCCATTAAACCATAAAAACATTTAATCTGTCTCTGCTCTAAATGAAGAGATTTACCTCCAATTTCCCCGGAGAGCCTGACCATCTGCTGCACACACACACACACACACACACACACACACAGAGGCACGTGTGACATGTGTTAGGACAACAGGGTGTAATGACACTGGGCTAAGTGCTGGGCTTTAACACACACACACACACACACACACACACTCTTAGAGCTTTCTCCTCTTACAAATAAAAACAAAAATCAGTCCATAGTTTTTGTAATATCACACCCCACACACACACACACACACACACACACACACATACACACACACACACAGAAGAAATATCTGTTTTTTTATTTACAGTGAGTTCACACTTTATTTTTTTTTTCATAACTTCATTCATTTTCCCCCCAAAAGAAAAACATCCTTCAAGTCAACCAATCAGAAACCAGCATTTACACAGAGGGAGAGGAAAATTCTCCACAACAGCTGAACTTAGACTCTACAAGGACACACACACACACACACACACACTCTGATTTAATGTCCCAGAGGAATGGACGAGCGAGTCCGTCTCTCCGCAGGTCAGTAGGTCACTCACTGCTGCTGCTGCAGGGGGAGGAGTGTGTGTGTGTGTGTGTGTGTGTGTGTGTGTGTGTGTGTGTGTGTGTGTGTCAGAGGTCAGCCTGTAGCTTTATCTCCTCCCCTGTCAGACGATAAAAGGGTGTGTTTGTTTCTGCTCTTATGAGACGGCCAGTTAGTGTGTGTGTGTGAGTGTGTGTGTGTGTGTAAGCTCAGTAACCTGGGGGTGCGTTTGATTCCTCCTTCTTCAGAATCACAGATCAGGTTTTATGAACGACAAGAGAAACAATCAGAACCAAACTGAGTCACATTCAACCAAACACACACACTAACAACATATCCACTGGGTCAGCTGTGTGTGTGTGTGTGTGTGTGTGTGTGTGTGTGTGTGTGTCACCTGGAGGTCATTTAGCTCCATCGTCTATTTATAACCTCAGCTCTTCATTCTTATCTTACTGTAAGTGTCTGTGTGTGTGTGTGTGTTCTCTGACTTAAACAAGAGTGTTTCACTGATCAGCTGTTATCAGAGTCCCACACACACACACACACACACACCTCCTATAAATGTGAAAACTAGACACCCTTTCAAAATAAAAGCTGATCTGATCAACTGTTTCTGTCTGATTCACACTGGACACCAGCGTGTGTGTGTGTGTGTGTGTGTGTGTGTGTGTGTGTGTGTGTCACAGGGTCTCTGCCACGTTGTCTGTGGATTTCCTGTCTCACACTGAGCTACACACTAACACATACACAGAGTGCAGGTGACTCACCTGTCCTGCGGGGGGCGCTGCGGTGTGGCGTTGGTGGCGTTGGTGGCGTTGGCGGCGTGCTCAGGTGGTAGGAGAACCTCAAGGTGCCGAACTGCCTGGAGAAGGTTGGGGGAGGAGGAGGAGGGGGACACAGGGGGGGAGGAGGGGGGTTCATGCCCCCCCTTAACGCGCCCCAGGTCAGGGGTCAGAGGTCAAAGGTCATCTTCGTGTTTCTCTGAGTCTTTTATTTTGAAGGTTTGAGTTCACTTCCTGTTTGTGGAGTTCATCAACGGGTCAAACTTGACCTTGGTTCAGTCTGAGTCCCCCCCCCTCCATCCTCCCCCCCTCACCCATCCCTCTCTCACCCTCCATCCTCGCTCAAGCCCCCACAGAGTCCAGCTCACATGATCCAGGACCAGAGACCAAGTCCGGATCCAGAGTCTGGATCCAGAGTCCGNTGGAGACAGACTCTAGTGGACACTCAGGGAACTGCAGGTTATTTAACATGGAGCTCTATGGGACTGACTCACTGCTGGAGACAGACTCTAGTGGACACTCAGGGAACTGCAGGTTATTTAACATGGAGCTCTATGGGACTGACTCACTGCTGGAGACAGACTCTAGTGGACACTCAGGGAACTGCAGGTTATTTAACATGGAGCTCTATGGGACTGACTCACTGCTGGAGACAGACTCTAGTGGACACTCAGGGAACTGCACTTGAGTTTAACCTATGGGAAATCAAAAAAAAATATTATGGGCCAGAACAGTCATAATGATAATTTTTTAAATCTCAATTTTTAAGATAAAAAGTCCTTATTTGAGACGATAAGTCAAATTTTGACATCACAAAGTCAAAATTAAAGATAATTGATCAAGATTTAGTGACGGAAAGTCAAAATTCTGAGATGATTAAGTCAAAAAAGCCTCAACTTTAACGTTAATGGGAGAAATTTGAAATAAAAACGTCGAAATTAAAGATCAAGACTCAAAACTTTTGGAAAAAAAGTTCAAAATTTAAGGTTACGAGTCAAAATTTTGATTAATAAAAGAAATTTGGGATTACAATGTAAAAAATCAGAAATAAAAACCCAATTTAATTATAGAAAAAGGCAAATTCTGGGATGAAACATCAGACATTTTAAAGTAATAAAGTCCAAAATACTCTGCACACCGACAAAAAAACTCTAGTGGACACTCAGGGAACTGCAGGTTATTTAACATGGAGCTCTATGGGACTGACTCACTGCTGGAGACAGACTCTAGTGGACACTCAGGGAACTGCAGGTTATTTAACATGGAGCTCTATGGGACTGACTCACTGCTGGAGACAGACTCTAGTGGACACTCAGGGAACTGCAGGTTATTTAACATGGAGCTCTATGGGACTGACTCACTGCTGGAGACAGACTCTAGTGGACACTCAGGGATCTGCAGGTTCTTGTAGCTGTCTACTCTTCAGGTGAGAACATAAATCATGGTTCTTAAGAAACAGAAACACTCATTAAACAGACTGAAACGCAAAGAAATGACCTCAGTAATCAGGTGATGTCATCAGAACATTAATGACACAGACAGACAGGTGAGCTGATACAGGTTAGCCCCGCCCCCTCCTCTCTCCATTAAACCATAAAAACATTTAATCTGTCTCTGCTCTAAATGAAGAGATTTACCTCCAATTTCCCCCGAGAACCTGACCATCTGCTGCACACACACACACACACACACACACACACAGAGAGGCACGTGTGACATGTGTTAGGACAACAGGGTGTAATGACACTGGGCTAAGTGCTGGGCTTTTACACACACACACACAGACACACACACACACAGACACACACACTCTTAGAGGTTTCTCCTCTTACAAATAAAAACAAAAATACATTACAGTGAAATTGAAACAAGTAAACAGATTAAATGTACAGAGAAGAATTTTTTTTATTTACAGTGAGTTCACACTTTTATTTTTTTCTTCTTAACTTCATTCATTTTCCCCCCAAAAGAAAAACATCCTTCAAGTCAACCAATCAGAAACCAGCATTTACACAGAGGGAGAGGAACATTCTCAACAACAGCTGAACTTAGACTCTACAAGGACACACACACACACACACACTCTCTGATTTAATGTCCCAGAGGAATGGACGAGCGAGTCCGTCTCTCCGCAGGTCAGTGGGTCACTCACTGCTGCTGCTGCAGGGGGAGGAGTGTGTGTGTGTGTGTGTGTGTGTGTCAGAGGTCAGCCTGTAGCTTTATCTCCTCCCCTGTCAGATGATAAAAGGGTGTGTTTGTTTCTGCTCTTATGAGACAGCCAGTTAGTGTGTGTGTGTGAGTGTGTGTGTGTGAGTGTAAGCTCAGTAACCTGGGGGTGCGTTTGATTCCTCGTTCTTCAGAATCACAGATCAGTTTTTATGAACGACAAGAGAAACAATCAGAACAAAATGAGTCACATTCAACCAAACACACACACACACAAACAACACATCCACTGGGTCAGCTGTGTGTGTGTGTGTGTGTGTGTGTGTGTGTGTGTGTCAGCTGGAGGTCATTTAGCTCCATCGTCTATTTATAACCTCAGCTCTTCATTCTTATCTTACTGTAAGTATGTGTGTGTGTGTGTGTGTGTGTGTGTGTTCTCTGACTTAAACAAGAGTGTTTCACTGATCAGCTGTTATCAGAGTCCCCCACACACACACACACACACCTCCTATAAATGTGAAAACTAGACACCCTTTCAAAATAAAAGCTCAGAAGTGATCCTGACTCAACTGTTTCTGTCTGATTCACACTGGACACCAGCGTGTGTGTGTGTGTATGTGTGTGTGTGTGTCACAGGGTCTCTGCCACGTTGTCTGTGGATTTCCTGTCTCACACTGAGCTACACACTAACACATACACAGAGTGCAGGTGACTCACCTGTCCTGCGGGGGGCGCCGCGGTGTGGCGTTGGTGGCGTTGGTGGCGTTGGCGGCGTGCTCAGGTGGTAGGAGAACCTCAAGGTGCCGAACTGCCTGGAGAAGGTTGGGGGAGGAGGAGGGGGGGGACACAGGGGGGGAGGAGGGGGGTTCATGCCCCCCCTTAACGCGCCCCAGGTCAGGGGTCAGAGGTCAAAGGTCATCTTCGTGTTTCTCTGAGTCTTTTATTTTGAAGGTTTGAGTTCACTTCCTGTTTGTGGAGTTCATCAACGGGTCAAACTTGACCCTGGTTCAGTCTGAGTCCCCCCCCCTCCATCCTCCCCCCCTCACCCATCCCTCTCTCACCCTCCATCCTCGCTCAACCCCCCCAGAGTCCAGCTCACATGATCCAGGACCAGAGACCAAGTCCGGATCCAGAGTCTGGATCCAGAGTCCGACAGCCCGTCTGCAGCTCACACACACTCACTCACACACACACACACACACACACACTCACACACACACACACACACACACACACACACAGATCCTGAAACTTTTCCTCCAGGAGCATAAATCCAGAACGTGCCGACTCAGCTCCTGATTCTCCTCTGACTCCTGCGCCTCCTTTAGTTTCTCCTCCTTTAGTTTCTCCTCCTTCAGTTTCTCCTCCTTTAGTTTCTCCTCCTCTAGTTTCTCCTCCTTCAGTTTCTCCTCACTCAGTTTCTCCTCCTTCAGTTTCTCCTCCAGTTTCTCCTCCTCACAGACTTTCTCTCTCACTCTCTGTAAAAACAGGTCACTCGGTCGCCCCTCTCTCTCTCTCTCTGAGCTTTTGTGTAAAAATCTGCAGACGAACCCGCAGCTCCTCCTCCTCCTCAGACATCTGATCCTCCCCCCTCTCCCCCCTCTCTCCCCCTCCCTCCCCCTCTCTCTCTCTCTGTGGTCTGTTTTTCATTTTCTCGCTCTTTTTTTTCCGAGCAGCTGAAATCTGAAGCTAAAGGAAAACGGTGGAGAGAAATTCCAGCGGTGTTTTTATTTTCCTCTCTCTCCTCATTGTGTGTGTGTGTGTGTGTGTGTGTGTGTGTGTGTGTGTGTGTGTTTGTAGCTGCAGCCTCGCTCTGAGCCACCAGGGGGCGACAGCACTCTGATTCATACTCGGATTTAATGAGCTGGAAAATCTTTTTATTTCAGACCAATCAGAGTTAAAAACAAGAGTCTGTGTGTGTGTGTGTGTGTGTGTGTGTGTGTGTGTGTGTGTGTTGAAAGCATGGCCTCGTCTCCCAGCTGAAGGTTAAAACTTTTATTGACGTTAAGAAAAGTTAGAGATTAAAAAGTTTGGTTGAAGTCGTTGGAGAATCAGTGAATCTCTGAAGTTCGACTCCTCAGGCTGTAACGAGGCTGATCAGCCAATCAGGACGCAGGGATGATGATGATGATGAAGATGAAGAACAAAAACAAACAGAAAAGAGTCAGATATTTTATATTAAAGTGACCTGAGGTAACCTTTTTAAAGATTTTACGGATCGTCCCTTTAAACCAAAACGACTCTTGATGTGATGTCAGAGATCATGTGACGTTTAAGGACTGCGTGGACATTAGAAACTCAGCTCTACACAGGCGTGGACCAATCACACGACAGATTGAATGTTCGTCATGGTTCTCCTGGTAAACACCTGACACCTGTCTCACCTGTCGTTCCTCCACCATCACGTTATACACCTGAAGAGAACCACGCCGACCAACCACAGAACCCACTGAGGAATTCTGGGTAAAATTCAGCAGCAGCTTGGAATCAGCAGCTGAGCTGTTGAAGGTAGAACTGAGGAGGCGGCTCTCACTACAACCTGCACAGGCACAAAGGTGAGACAGGTAAGACAGGTGAGACAGGCAAGTCACAGGTAAGACAGGTGAGACACAGGTGAGAGACAGGTGAGACAGGTGAGACAGACAAGTCACAGGTGAGACACAGTTGACATACAGGTGAGACGTGGGACACAGGTGAGATAGGTGAGACAGGTGAGACAGGTGAGACAGGTGAGACACAGGTAAGACAGGTGAGACACAAGTGAGACAGGTGAGACAGGTGAGACAGGTGAGATAGGTGAGACACAGGTGAGACACAGTTGACATACAGGTGAGACAGGTGAGACAGGTAAGACAGGTGAGACAGGTGAGACAGAGGTAAGACAGGTGAGACAGGTGAGACACAGGTGAGATAGGTGAGACAGGTGAGACAGGTGAGACACAGTTAAGACAGGTGAGACAGGTGAGACACAGTTAAGACAGGTGAGACAGGTGAGACAGGTGAGACAGGCAAGTCACAGGTGAGACAGGTGAGACACAGGTAAGACAGGTGAGACACAGGTGAGACAGGTGAGACACAGGTGAGACACAGTTGACATACAGGTGAGACATGGGACACAGGCGAGATAGGTGAGACAGGTGAGACACAGGTGAGACAGGCAAAACAGGAGAAACAGGAGTAGAGACAGGTATGAAAGGAAAGATAGGTATACATGTAAGACATGTTAATAGATGGGACAGGTGAGACAGGTGAGACACGTGGGACACAGGTGAGACAGGTGAGACAGGTGAGAGGAGAAACAGGAGGTGAGACAGGTATACATGTAAGACATGTTAATAGATGGGACAGGTGAGACAGGTACAAACCTGAGATGGAGAGGTGAGACAGGTGTGAGCTGTCCGTGTCCTGACACACCAGAGTTTTCTCCTCCTCCTCTTCTCTGTTTATCTCCCTCCTCCTCTGTTTCTCCTCCTCTTCTCTCCTCCTTCTGTCAAACCTCCTCTGGAAGATCGAAGCATTTGATTGGTTTAGAGGATGTGACATCACAGGATGAGGTTGATGACAGGTAAAACACAAAAAACTGTCTCACCCTCAGGAAAGACAGACTCCTCCTCTGCTCCTCCCCCAGAGCCTCTGCAGACAGACAGGTGAGAGGACAGACAGGTGAGAGGACAGACAGGTGAGAGGACAGACAGGTGAGAGGACAGACAGACAGGTGAGAGGACAGACAGGTGAGAGGACAGACGGGTGAGAGGACAGACAGGTGAGAGGACAGACAGACAGGTGAGAGGACGGACAGACAGGTGAGAGGACAGACAGGTGAGCAGACAGACAGGTGAGAGGACAGACAGGTGAGAGGACAGACAGGTGAGCTGACAGACAGACAGGTGAGAGAACAGAGGTGAGAGGACAGACAGGTGAGTTACCTGCCGTGTGCAGAGCCTCCCTCAGGTGTCTCTGTGTTTCCTTCAGTTCTTCTAAAACTTTTAAACTTTGTTCAACTGGATCTTTGTACCTGAGACACACACACACCAGAACACACACTCCTACACACACACTGAGCCTGCGACACACACTCACATACTCGCTGACCAGCTCCTGCAAACACACACACACACACACACACACACACACACACACACACACAGGTGAATCACCTTTTGTTGATCTGTTAGCATTAGTATTAGCATGTTAGCTCGTCTCACCATGTGTTTGTGTTCAGGACGATCAGAGTTCAGGACAAACAGGTAAATTTTCCTCTCCAGGTAAAAGTTCAGACACACCAGACTGAGCAGGAGCAACCTGCACACAAACACACACACACACACCAGATACACAAACACACACACACACACACACACACACACACACACACATAAACGGCATGAACTTCAATTCTTTTGGCTTCTATAAATGACATCACCTGGAGAAGTTACATGAAGAAATGGGAGGAGTTTCCAGACTGTGGGTGGAGCTACCTGAGCGTGGGTGGAGTTTCCTGACTATGGGTGGAGTAACTTAACTGCGGGTGGAGGAACCTGTATATGGGTGGAGTAACATGAGTGTGGGCGGAGTCTCCTGACTATGGATGGAGTTACCTGGCTGTGGGTGGAGTAACTTAACTGCGGGTGGAGAAACCTGTCTGTGGGTGGAGTTATCTGAGCTTGGGCTGAGTAACTTAACTGCGGTTGGAGAAATCTGTCTTTTGTTGGAGTTTCCTGACTGTGGGTGGAGTTACCTGACTATGGGTGGAGTTACCTGACTATGGGTGGAGTAACTTAACTGCGGGTGGAGAAAACTGTATTTGGGTTGAGTAACCTGTATGTGGGTGGATTAACCTCAGCTTGGGTGGAGTTTCCTGACTGTGGGTGTAGAAATCTGTCTGTGGGTGGAGTTACCAGAGTGTCGGTGGAGTTTTCTGACTGTGGGTGTAGTTATCTGACTATGGGTGGAGTGACTTGACTATCGGTGGAGTAACTTAACTGTGGATGTAGTAATCTGTCTGTGGGTGGAGTTACAGAGTGTGGGTGGAGTTTCCTGACTGTGGGTGTAGTAATCTGACTATGGGTGGAGTTACCTGACTATCAGTGGAGTAACTTAACTGTGGGGGTAGTAATCTGTCTGTAGTTGGAGTTAGCTGACTATAGGTGGAGTTTCCTGACTGTGGGTGGAGCAACCCTGACTATGGGTGGAGTTAGCTGACAATGGGTTGAGTAACCTGACTGGGGATTGTTATACCTGACTATGGGTGACGTAGGCCGACTGTGGGTGAAGTAACCTCTCTGTGGGCGGAGATTCCTGACTGGGGGTGGAGGAACCTGTCTTTGGGTGGAGTTACATGAGTGTTGTTGGAGTTCCTGACTGTGGGAGGAGTAACCTGTGTGTGGGTGGAGTTTCCTGTCTGTGGGAGGAGTTATCTGACTGTGTGAAAAAGTGGGAGTGGTTACCTGGCCCTGGCTGAGCGGCGGGTGGAGGTGAGGAGGAAGGAGGCGCAGAGAGCAGCAGCGTTGTAGCAGCAGGAGCTGAGACTATGAGCCTCCATCATCAGGAAACTGATCCTGTTAAAAAGCTCAGACAGCGCCACCTGCTGCTGACGGGAGGAAGTGCTGAGCTCAGAGAACAGGGAACGCAGACCTGAGACGGACAGGTGAGACAGGTGAGAGAGACAGACAGGTGAGACAGGTGAGACAGAGGTGAGACAGGTGAGACAGGTGAGACAGACAGGTGAGACAGGTGAGACAGAGGTGAGACAGGTGAGACAGACAGGTGAGACAGGTGAGACAGACAGACAGGTGAGACAGGTGAGACAGAGGTGAGACAGGTGAGACAGACAGGTAAGACAGGTGAGACAGACAGGTGAGACAGAGAGGTGAGACAGGTGAGACAGGTGAGACAGACAGGTGAGACAGACAGATGGACAGGTGAGACGGACAGGTGGGACAGGTGAGACAGATGGGTGAGACAGACGGGTGAGACAGGTGAGACAGGTGAAACAGGTGAGGCAGGTGAGACAGGTCAGACAGATAGGTGAGACAGGCAGGTGAGACAGGTGAGACAGACAGGTGAGACAGACAGGTGAGACAGGTGAGACAGGTGAGACAGACAGATGGACAGGTGAGACGGACAGGTGAGACAGGCAGGTGAGACAGACAGGTGTGTTACCCTGGGTGGAGTCTCTCAGGGTGACCCGTAGCTCCTCCCCGTTGTCTAGAATTTCCTGTTGAGCCTTTAAGGCGACGCTCTGGGCTTCAATCAGGTCCTCAGCAATTCGCTGTGTAGACTCCAACTGATCAGCTACACCTGCTGAGCTCTCTGTTAACCTGAGAGAGACACACACACCTGAGACACACACACCTGCTGAGCTCTCTGTTAACCTGAGAGAGACACACACCTGAGACACACACACCTGAGACACACACACCTGCTGAACTTTCTGTTAACCTGAGAGAGACACACACCTGAGACACACACACCTGCTGAGCTCTCTGTTAACCTGAGAGACACACACACCTGAGACACACACACCTGCTGAGCTCTCTGTTAACCTGAGAGACACACACACCTGAGACACACACACCTGAGACACACACACCTGAGACACACACCTGCTGAACTTTCTGTTAACCTGAGAGAGACACACTTAAACACAACTGTATGGGTGTGTGCGTGTGTCACCTGTGTCTCAGGTGTGTGGTACCTGTGTCTCAGGTGTGTGTGTTACCTGTGTCTCAGGTGTGTGTGTTACCTGTGTCTCACGTGTGTGTTGCCTGTGTCTCAGGTGTTCGTTGCCCATCTCTCAGGTGTGTGTGTGTTACCTGTGTCACAGGTGTGTTACATGTGTCTCTGGTGTGTTACCTGTGTCTCAGGTGTGTGTTACCCGTCTCTAAGGTGTGTGTGTTACCTGTGTCCCAGGTGTGTGTTAGCCGTGTCTCAGCTGTGTGTGTTACCTGTGTCTCAGGTGTGTTGCCTGTGTCTCAGGTGTGTTACCTGTGTCTCAGGTGTGTTACCTGTGTCTCAGGTGTGTGTGTTACCTGTGTCTCAGGTGTGTGTTACCTGTGGATGGCGCTCTCCGCTCGGCTCCTCCAAACCTCTGACTGCAGGAAGTGACACATTGAGTGTGTGTGTGTGAAAAACTCAGTGAAGGTGTTAAAGGCCACAGCGTCCATCACACCTGTGCACCTGCTGACCTCAGAGCCCTCAGGGCATGATGGGAGATCTCTACCTGAGCTGAGACAGAGAAAGAGAGAGAGACAGTTTCTAAGTTTATATCTCAGGTGTTTGAGTCTTTAATGAGGGAAGGGGGGGGGGGGGGACACCTGGACCCTGAGCCCACCTCAGGTGTTCAACACTGATGCCCCTTTCAACTCACCTGAACCTGACTCCGCCCACAGCAACTCACCTTTTCCTGAGCTCAGGTTCATCATCACCTAAGTCCTTTCACTGAACCACCTATCAGACACCTACACACCTGTACACACAGGTGTGTAGGTGTTTATAGTAATATGTGGGTGTGTGTGTTACCTGTCCAGGTGTGACAGCAGCCATCATGTTCTCTTCTTTTTCATATAGAGTATTTGTCTTTCCTGATTATTTCCTCAGTGCTAACAGTCACGTGACAAACACTGTTGTGGTTCCCTCAGCTGCTGCACGTGCACCTCACCTGTATTTCCCGCTCTTTCAGCCTCTTACCTGCTTAGGTGACAAAGCGTGAAGCTCAGCGCGATCCTGCTCTGGCTCTCTGACGTCAGATCCCTGCAGCGCGTGTCCAGGTGGTCCAGAGCTCGCGCCCAGCACCCTCCGTACCTGGGCTCAGCCGCGAGGCTCCGCACGCGCCGCAGCTCCAACCTCCCGCGCTCAGAGTCCGGACCGGAACCGAAGCAGAGTCCGAGCAGGAGTAGCGCGCGCACCTGAGTCCACATGGTCACCTGAGCCCACACCTGAGCCCACATGTTCACCTGTCTGCGAGGCTGAGGGCTCAGCCAATCACAGCGCAGAGCTCTCACTTGGTCATAGGTCACAGTTTTTAAAGTCACACAGACTGAAAAGTTTTTAACTCATAAATCATCTTTAGTTTATTTGTAATTTAATGAACTGTCCGTTTAACTCACAGCGACAGAGGCAGATTTACACCAAAGCTTTGTGTTTTTTTCCATTTATTATTATTATTATTATCATTATCATTAATATTATTATTATTAATATTATTATTATTATAATTAATATCATCTAAATCCTGCTTTGATAAAATGTAAATGTGGTCAAAAGTTTGCTGAAGTAAAAACTCATGTCTCTGGTTCAGCAGATATTAAACCTGTAACGATGGTTTTCACTAAAACAGCTGAAGAGAAGAAGAAAACATTCACCTGTCTCACCTGTCTCACCTGAGCTGACCCTCACACACTCTGAGGTTTAACAGATAAACTATAAACTGAGGACATGGACTCAGTCTGGATCCAGGTCAGGCAGGAACTCCCACACACCCTGAGACCTGAGACTCCCCCTGCTGGACCAAACTACACAATGCACCACACACACACACACACACACACACACACTGAGTCTCACTCCGCTGGTGTTTCTGTGGTTTATGAGCTTCACCTGGATCCAGAACAACAGATTTTTTAATTTATCTAAATGTTTGTCCATTTTGTTGTTGTTGTTGTTGTTGTTGTGTGTGTGTGTTTGAGAGTCAGACGCAGAGACAGCAGATCAGGGGACAACAAACGCTTTTAGTTAGAAATGAAAATAAGAAAACAGGTAAAAACTAGTCGAGTCTACAGCGACAGTGTATTGAGATTTGACTGATCCAACCAGAGAAGCAGAATATTCATCATCATCCTGATATTTGCAACTATGAAGTCACCACACACACGTCACTACTAAGTCTAGAAACACAACATGGCTCGGCGACATGGTGGCTTCTGGCAAGACGCACAATATTATAGGCACTAAACTCTGGAACATGCAAAATGGTGGCTGGTTACTGTGTTTGTGCGGGGGCGTCTGTGAGGTCACGTGTGAGGTCACGTGTGAGGTCACAGAGGGACGTTTGATTTCTGCAGCTGCACCACGCAGCAGCAGCATGCTAACAGCTCAGCTGCTCCCAGCAGAGCGGGCGGCGGGCGGGTGGGCGGGCGAGCGGGGCGCCACGTACGCAGAGAGCACGCCTCAGGTGGAGCGCACCTGTATGACATCACACCAGGTGGGAGGAGTAAGAAGAACGAGGCACATAGATTTAATCCAGCGATAACACATTCACCGAAATTTCTGCTAAAGATTCAGAACTCGTTTCAACGAACTGACGCTGACGAGCCGGAGCCAAACAAATCCGACGATCTGAGGTTTCAGGGTCTGAGGGTTCAGAGTCTAGGGTTCAGAGTCTGGGGGTTCAGAGTCTGAGGGTTTAGAGTCTGAGGGTTCAAAGTCTGGGGTTTCAGGGTCTGGGGGTTAAGGGTCTGAGGGTTTAGAGTCTGAGGGTTCAGAGTCTGGGGGTTCAGAGTCTGAGGGTTCAGAGTCTGGGGGTTCATGGTCTGAGGGTTAAGGGTCTGGGGGTTCAGAGTCTGGGGGTTCAGAGTCTGAGGGTTCAGGGTTTGAGGGTTCAGAGTCTGGGGGTTCAGGGTCTGGGGTTTCAGAGTCTGAGGGTTCAGAGTCTGGGGGTTAAGGGTCTGAGAGTTCAGAGTCTGGGAGTTTAGAGTCTAAGGGTTCAGGGTCTGGAGGTTCAGAGTCTGGGGGTTCAGGGTCTGGGGGTTCAGAGTCTGAGGGTTCAGAGTCTAGGGTTAAGGGTCTGGGGGTTCAGAGTCTGGGGGTTTAGAGTCTGAGGGTTCAGGGTTTGAGGGTTTAGACTCGATGGCTTTGTTTGGGTCTCGGGGTGAAATCAAAGGTTTTAAGCAGATTTATTCATAAATTGTTTCTTCTGAAGTAAAAACGTTTTTATAAGTAAACTACACTCCCCAGGGTGCATTTGTGTTACAAACAGCCAATCACAGAGCTCCTCTCATCAGTCAGCTGAAGATAACAGCTATGAGCCCGTCAGCCTGTTCAGCTTTTGATGCCCTGCACATTTCTGCCACAAGGTGGAGCTGTCTGAAAGACTCAGGATAAAATATTTATCAACAAGAAACTTTCACTGTGCTGAGAATCTGATATAAAAACTGACTTTTGGGCCTTCAGGGCCTCCATACATTTCACCCGTCATGACCACTTCCTGTCTGACCATCTTTGAAGGCACTGATTCAGTAAACTCTCCTGGGGGTCTGAGGGGTCAAGGGTCAGGGGTAAATGTGGTCTCGGGGGCCAGGAGATCTAAGGGGTCAGGGGTCTGAGGGGTCAGGGGGTCTAAGGGGTCAGGAGTCTGAGGGGTCAGGGGGTCAGGAGGTCAGGGGGTCAGGGGGTCTGGTTTCCTGTCCTGCTCTCAGACCCGGACCCTCAGACTCGGCGTTGGGTTCAGTTTTGTGTTTTGTCTCCAGGTCTTAGCTCCACCTGAAGCCGACCCTCCGTCAGGGTTCTGCTCGGCGTGGTTCCTCCTGCCGCCAACATGGCGGACAGTGAACCCGGCGGGGGGGGTGGTCTGCGTACGCACGGCCCCGGTGAAGGCCTACAGGGCGTCTGAGCGACATGCAGGCGGTTGATTGTACAAACTGGAGTGCAAACTGTTCCAGACATTCAAGACGAAGACACAAAGGTAAAAATGATCCATTCCCACTCATTCATTTGGACTAAAACCAAAATAAAGCTACGGTGGGTTGGGTTGGTTCTCAAAGCGCTTCCTTTGGAAACAAAACGAGGAAACAGACTCGATGAGGCCGGAGCGGAAGAATCTCTACCATGGAAGAACATTTCTCTGCATCTGAGGATCCATGGAGCAGCTCTCCAGGTTTAACTGGTCTGTTCTGAGTCCGGTCAGGAACTCCTCCGTCAGACGCTGGAACTCTCCGGGGGGGGCGGGTTAAAAACTCAGAGTGAGGTCTGAGCAGAGCCGGGGGCTCCTGCGTCAGAGCGGCCGCCTCCAGGGGGCAGCGTGGACACATCACAGACCTGATGGTCAGGGCGTCATGGAAAAACAAAGAGTGAGATTTCTAAGAAACCAGTTTACGGTGCAAACCGCCGCCTCACGTCTCCTCTGAGGCGTCCGTACGGGACCATGAGCGAGTGAAACCGTCTGTAAGAGCGGGACGTTAAATAAGGGACCGTCAGTCAGCAGCACGACAATAATAAGGGACCGTCAGTCAATAATATCAGAGTTTAAAGCTGTAACAGAGACAGAACAATAAACTATCAAAATACAAATAAAAAAGGAGGTTATATTCCGGAAGCAACGTTTCGTTCAGAGTAATGAGTCGTTAAGCGTTGGTTTTAGTTCCAAACTACTCCCCCCCNCTTCCTTTGGAAACAAAACGAGGAAACAGACTCGATGAGGCCGGAGCGGAAGAATCTCTACCATGGAAGAACATTTCTCTGCATCTGAGGATCCATGGAGCAGCTCTCCAGGTTTAACTGGTCTGTTCTGAGTCCGGTCAGGAACTCCTCCGTCAGACGCTGGAACTCTCCGGGGGGGCGGGTTAAAAACTCAGAGTGAGGTCTGAGCAGAGCCGGGGGCTCCTGCGTCAGAGCGGCCGCCTCCAGGGGGCAGCGTGGACACATCACAGACCTGATGGTCAGGGCGTCATGGAAAAACAAAGAGTGAGATTTCTAAGAAACCAGTTTACGGTGCAAACCGCCGCCTCACGTCTCCTCTGAGGCGTCCGTACGGGACCATGAGCGAGTGAAACCGTCTGTAAGAGCGGGACGTTAAATAAGGGACCGTCAGTCAGCAGCACGACAATAATAAGGGACCGTCAGTCAATAATATCAGAGTTTAAAGCTGTAACAGAGACAGAACAATAAACTATCAAAATACAAATAAAAAAGGAGGTTATATTCCGGAAGCAACGTTTCGTTCAGAGTAATGAGTCGTTAAGCGTTGGTTTTAGTTCCAAACTACTCCCCCCCTCCCTACGGAGACTAGCGGGACACAACAGCTGCCTTTTGATTATATTTACACACACACACTTGTTTATCGTTTTCCTTTTTGTTTGTTTTTCCTAGAAAAAGACGCCACCCGGTCTCATCTCTCGGTCCCTCAGTCCATGTAGGTTCTCAGATCCAGGACTTAGTAAAGTCTTCAGACAGGATGAGACCAGAAGCTGCAACAGTCCTGGACCAGCTTTGTGTACCTTCACCTCTATCTGAGAACAGTGTAAAACCTCCACACAGTCCCGTCCTCCTCCACCTGGTTCGGACTCAGTCCATCAGTCCACCTGCTCGTCAGTCCGACCAATCAGCTGACTCGTTCGCTGACCACAGTCCGTGACTCCACGGTCTCCTCTCGGCTGGGACAGGGGACGGCGGACTGGGGGACAATGTCTCTGAGCTCCCTCCCCTCACCCGCTGCCTCCGCCTCTGCCCGGAGCCGAGCCCGACCCTCTGCTCCTGGGACCAGACCCACCCCAGACCCCCCTGAGGACCCAGGGGGCATGGACCTGGGGGTGCTGTTCGACCCCCTTTCGCCCCCTAAGACCTCTCTACTCTCTGATGCTACCAGGTCCCCTCGCCCCTGCGCCCTGACGCCCTCCACTGTGGAGTCTCGGTTTGGCAGCAGGCTCGCCCGGTTGGACCGCGTCGTGCTCAGATCTTGGGGCTGCTCACTCTGGTTCTGCACAAGGGGGACCAGGTTTGTCCTGGTCAGACTGGGGGAGGGGCGATGGGGGGAAATGTGCTGCACGTTGGGCCTGCTCAGGTGAGGGGGGTGTTGTGATTGGGGTCGTGGCTGAATCTGAATCCGCTGAAAGTGTTGCTGTGCTTGGGACTGGGGTTGGGACTGTGACGGTCTCGGCTGGGAGGAGGAGGACTGTCTGGGTTGGGGTCTGTACTGAGTCTGGGGTTGGTGTCTTGTCTGTGGTTGGGGCTGAACCTGATGCCTTGATTGTAGGTGAGGTTGAGGCTGGGCAGAGGTTCTGGACTGGGCTTCAGGCTGGGCTTGGGCAGGGGTTCTGGACTGCATTTGAGGAGAAAGTTGAACTGGGATTCTGGCCAGAGATTGAGTCTGCTGTTGGGTCCTGGCTTGGGATTGGGTCTGCTGTTGGGTCCTGGCCTGGGGGTGAGTCTGCTGTTGGGGCCTGGCCTGTGGCTGAGTCTGTGGTTGGGTCCTGGACTGAAGTTGAGGCTGAAACTGGGCTGGGGTCCTCAACTGGGGTTGAGTCTGCAGTTGGGTTCTTGCTTGGAGCTGGGTCTGAAGCTGGGTGGGGGTCCTAGACTGTGGTTGAGTTTGCTGTTGTGCCCTTGCTTGGGGTAGAGTTTGAAGTTCAGCCCTTGATTGAAGTTGGGTCTGAAGCAGAGTCCTGGCCTGGGTATGAGTCTGAATTTGGGTTCTGGACTGAGGTTGAGGCTGAAGGGACTGCCGGGTCTCCAGCTGGGCCTGTTTGAGCTGCGGTTGGGGTTGGGGTTGATGCCTGTGCTGTATCTGGGTCTGGGGGGCCGTAGGGAACTGGGTTTGCAGATGTAGGTGCCGTGTTTGGGGCGGATGGACCTGCAGGACCGATGTTGACTGAGGAGGGTGGGGCTGAGATGGAGCATGCTGAGCCGGGGTCTGGGTCTGAGTCTGGGCCGAGGGGTGGGCTGGCTTTGACTGGGCTTTTTGGGGGGGTGCCTGGGTCTGGGACTGGGGTATCTGGAGCCTTGTCTGGGGAGGGTCATGCCTGGAGGGAGTGGGCTGAGGTGCAGGGTACCGAGGCTGAGCCTGGGGCTGGAGGGGGGACTGGTTCTGAGGCTGCTGGGGGGTACGGGGTTGAGGGAGGTGGCGGGGTTGGGAGGGGGCATGACGTCGGGGTTCAGTGGGGGGCTGGGTCGTGGACTTTGACGTTGGTCTTGGGGGGCTCTGCTGGGAGGGCTGGGGGCTGAGCTGGGGCTCCGGTTCAGGCTTGGACTGGTTTGAGGGTTCTGGGGGTCCGGGGGGTGGGGGGGGCTGATCCTCTGGGGGGTGTTGGTGGCGGTGGTGATGATGATGGTGGTGGTGGTGGTGATGGTGGTGGTGCTTGTGAGGCGGTCTCTCCTTCCGTTTGTGTCTCTTTGATGGACTGATGCTACTGCTGCTGCTGCTACTCCTCCCCCCTCCCCCCTCTCCCCCTTGATCACCCACTTCTTCCTCCCCCCCCTCCCCTTTCCTTCCCTCTCCGGACGACGTTTTCTCCTTGTGCTTCCTCCCTTTGTGAGTCTTGTGTCCATGTGATTGGCCTTCGTCTGAGGCAGTGGGCTGTGATTGGCTCTGCTCAGAGGGGGCGGGCTTAGTCTCTGAGGTAGGAAGTCCCTCCCCTTTTTCTCCCTCCCCCTCTGCAGCCGCCGTTCTCTCGCTCTCCGCCGTTGGAGCAGTGGGCGTCTGAACGCTCTCCCTCTCCTCGACGGTCTCTCTTGTTTTGCGTTTTTTGATTGGCAGGGCTGTTTCCTGGACGACAGGTTTGGTGGAAGACTCCTTGGCAGCTCTCCGTTTGGCCTCCGCGGCTAAAATGGCGGCCGCGGCGTAGCTTCCAGCCGTTGAGCTACCAGAGGCTGATGCTGAGGTGGATGCCGCGGCCGCTGAAGCCGCTGAGGCCGAGGTCGGTTTCCTGCCTCGCTTCTTGGGGGCGGTCTGTGGTGGCGCAGGAAGTTCCTGTTCCGACTTCCTCTTCCTGCCTGGTCGAGACTTGGGCAGAGTAGCGGCGGCGGGCGGCGCCACCTACAGAGAGAACAACCACATCAACACGTAGAGTTACTGGATGACATCACCACATGTGATGGATGCAAAGAATGAACCAGGACAGTATCAGATCCAGATCCACATGCAACCTGACCCGAAGGTGGAACCTGATCCGGATCAGCTCGTTATTAAAAAACCAAGGATGGAACGTTCTACCAAATAAAACTGGACCGTTCAGTTAACCCGACAAGTTTGGAGCAGATCCAATATTAATTTTTTTTTCTGTGTTTTACTCAGTTTGGGTGTAGTTCTGGTCGATGCGCAACACGAGGTGAAGGAGCAGCTCCGCAGTCAGGCATGTGGTGAACTGAGGATACAGACAGAAATAATATCTTTGTGTTTCACTGTGAAACTGTTGTTGTGTAAACGGCTCTTAGAGGATTTGCCTGTAGCATTTATGGTTTTGCTTTATAGAAGCCCGTTGGAGTCAGCGTGAGCAACGGTGGCGGCGTCAGGAGAACGATGGATAAAACTGTGACCGTGCGAAAGCAGCGTTGAATATTTTAGAGTCTGTTCAGACCATTGACTGTATATAGAATAAACAGTGTGGCTCCGCCTGTCACCGTTCTACGATTTTGAAACCAAAAAAACCCTGTTTCTCTAGAAGGTTTAGCTCAGAAGGTTTAGTCTCCTTTTGGCTCTTTCCTGAAGTTTCTTATATCCCCGATAAAAACTACTCACGAACGGCAGCTGTCAACTATCGTAAAACGAAACTTATATTGTGGTTTTTAACGTCCAATAACTAATGAGAAACACCATGCAGCCAGATGACATCATCATACCACCTTAGCGTAAAGGTAAACGTTTCTACGAGGTATCATCATTTTTTTAAGTTTTCCCGGCTCATATCTGGAATACATGGGGAGGCGGGGCTTATGACCTATACTGCAGCCAGACACCAGGGGGCGGGGCTTATGACCTATACTGCAGCCAGACACCAGGGGGCGGGGCTTATAACCTATACTGCAGCCAGACACCAGGGGGCGGGGCTTCTGACCTATACTGCAGCCAGACACCAGGGGGCGGGGTATCTTCAGTTTGAGCCGAACGTCGTTACGTCCACTCATTATACCGTCTATGGTTCAGACCCCTCTAAACAAATCTGGTGAGTTTGGAGACTCTGAGGTGAAAGTTTGATTTTACTCTTTAACGAGCGGCTGGTGCTGCCTTGGGCCTCTTCCTTGTTCAAAAACACTCACAGGCGGACAAGTCCTAATGAACGGTCACTTTGGACGGATGAAAGAGGAGGGTCTGTATTTAGGCATAAAAAAAACAAGAATCACAAAGAATTTCATTTGTCTTTCTAAACATATTAACAGTGTGTTTTTCTCACTTGCTGTCTGTAGTATGATGTCATTCCTCTCTACTGTTTACGCCACAATGGTTTTAGGGTGAAACTCAACCTTTTCACCTTTTCAGTCCCTGAACAACGCAGATTGTTTTCACTGTGTTTTATCGCGTTTTCGGGGGGAAATGTCACATTAACTGTGTGGCTCAGTCAATGGCAGCTTTCCTTCCTGAGAAGTTGGCGCACTGAAACTAGCGGCGACTCACCAGCTTTGATGATAAATCAAATAACAAACTGCCTCGTTCTTCCAGGTTTCCCACGACTTTAGGTGCCACAATTGATTCAACAAAAAAGTGTTGATGGGCAATTTTTTAGGGTTTATGTTTTTCTGGGATCTCAAAAACAATACTGAGGGGCGCAGTTGGCCTCGTGGATATGGCCGCGCACCATGAGGCTTGCCTTCGAGCGGGTGGCCCGGGTTCGATTCCCGCCTGTGGCCTGTTTCCCGCACGTCATTTCCCATTCTCTCCCCCTTTCCTGCTCTATCCAATTAAAGGCAGAAAAGCCCAAAAAATATCCTTTAAAAAAAACAAAACAACCAATACTGAACCGAACAGAAAACCGTGACCATGAAACGTGAAGAGGTTCCGTGGGTTCAGAGAACTGTTCCATCCCTAGACAGGACTGGTAACTTTAAGACAGAACTAAAGGATGGACTGATGGTACCTTTGAGGCAGGGGAGGAGGTGGAGCCGGCGGAGGGCTCTGCCTTGCCGAAGGGCATCTTGACCAGCAGTTTGCCCGGAGTTTTCTCCACCACGCGTTTCATGGCCACGCCCTCTGTGGCCTGTCGCATCTTCCCGCTGCCTGTGAAACAGGAGAAAGACATAAAAGTGAGAGTGCGACACATTCACAGGCTTTAACTCAGGTTTTCAAACTTCAGATGAAACGAAGAGGAAGGATCGAGTACCTTTGGGTCGCCCACGACCTCGACCCGACGGTTTCACCACCTTTGGTTTTTTCGGAGGACGTTTCTCACGGCGGGAGGGGCTTCCACGTCCAGTGACAGTGAAATCAAAGTCATTGGGGTCAGTAGTCGTGTCACCAACCTTCTGGAAGTAGGCGATGAGCTCCACCTTGGATCGGAAAGCCTTTCCCTCCGAGCTGTGAGACAAAACTAGTGAATAACAATGACCTGATAAAAACGGGCTCAGCCTCGGCGCCGGCGCAGCTTACTTGATCAGGTAAACATCAAATTTCCCCGCCGAGCGTCCGGACTTCCTCTGTTTGAGTTTGCGGGTCCAGCCTTCAGGCAGTGACGGGTCGTCGTACAGCGGACCCCGGTCACGGATGATGGAGCGCCGCTGCCTGGGGGAACCTGCTGACTCGCTGCCGGCCGCCGACTCAGAC